>PVKB01000480.1:0-90553 GCA_004027205.1 Ctenodactylus gundi | reverse complement strand
CTTTCACCGGGCCCGGGCCGCGGCTGCCAGTCCCGGGTCATCGCACACACGGTTCCCCGCGCCTGCCCTGCCCCTGCCTCTCTCGCGTGTCCACCTCTGGCCTTAACAGTGCAGCTCATGCAGGGTTCTCCGCATGCAAAACACAGGAGGGACGGAGCGGGGGAGGGGCTGCGGGGAGGGGCTCCGGGACGGGCACCGCGGCTGGCGGGGCCCCCGCGGGGGACGGACGATTCCCGGCAGAGAGAAGAGAGAGGGCGGCACCGGGAGGCCGGGCCAGGGCCAGCCCACCGGGCCGGGCCCCCCAGCGCGAGGGGGTGGGCGGAGGGGATGGAGGGGGGGTCACACGGCACACAGATGGGGTGGGAGCGGGGGCCGGACAACTGAACTTAAAACTGAACCGAAGAAAGGGAGGGAAAAACCAAAATTAAAATCATAATAACTAAAAAAAAAAAAAAACCAAAATCCACAAATGTCATTATATACCAAAAATCAAAAACAATGATCTCCGGGGGGAACCTGACATTTTTTTTTTCTGTTAATATTTTTCTTTCTTTGTTCTGCGGCCCTGCAGAGAGCTCTGGAGCTGTCAGTAGCGCCCGACTGTCTTTCTGTTTCTCTCTTTTCTTTTTTTTTTTTTAAGTTCTGATTTTTTAAGTCCCTCTTGGTTAACGTCCACTTACCAATAAAGTGGCACTTCCTCCTTTAGTAGGTAAGGTGTGTAAGAGAAGGGAAAAGCGTGGTAGCATAAGTTCATCATTAGATTCACAAAAATGAAAGAGATAGAGAGAGAGAGAGAAACGCAACCACCCCGTTCTAGGCCTAAAGGGAGGCCGTGCCGCCTTGGGGAGGGCTAGCAGCGCCCCACTCCTAGGGTCTCAGCAGGTGCCTCCTGCCTGACCGCCGGATAGAGATGCCAATGTTTTCCTTTCCAAAAGTGGAGTTAGGACACAAGGATCAGGATGCAGAAAACCAGAAAGGGCATCTGGCACCATCAGAGGGGCCCTGGATGAAAAACCAGGCTCTAAAATCCTGCCACTACCTCACCAAAGAACCCTGGTCACATGGCTTCCCCAATCTGGGTCTTGGTTCCCCATTCGCACAGAGCTGGTTGGATTTTGCTTCTTCCCTCTCTTCCAGGGGGAGCATCTCAGGATTCTCCTTCTCCTGACCGTCCTGCCCATCCCTCACCCTGCTCGGATGTCCTCCTGTCTTTGGGCCCCTACCTAAGGAGAGCTCGTGACATTTGTGTTTATAGGTCTGTCCCCCGAACCGGCACCTCCCCAATCGCCACCACCAATTTGATCACCTCCATGGTAGATCTTGTGTCTGATTCAGCTCCATAACCTAAGTTTTTAGTGGAAAAAAAAATCTAAAACAAGGGCTTGTACTGTTTCCTTGGCCCTTGGTGCTTTAGCAGCGCAGGCAGTGCCCAGTCCTCTCTGCAAGTCTGGTTGGAACCTCCATAGGGAGGCAGACCCCAGAAGTGAGCGCCATTGGTGGAAAGGCACAGCTGGCTCGTGATTGGTGGCTGCAGCAGCCAATTAAACACCAGTCATAGCGGGTGAGCATCACTGTCTAAAGTTAATGGGGCTATAAAGACCTCTCCCAGGAGAGCCTGGTGTCTTCATTTGGGGCAGAGGCAGGCAGAGGTGGGCAGGGTAGATATAGCCTGGTACTAAGAGACCCTTCTTGGCAGCCTTGACTTTCCTGATCCCTGGCTCACCCCTCGCCCTAGCTGGCAAAGCTGGAGGCTAGGTTGTTCAGCCACCGGCCCTTCTGAGATGGCAGTTCCCTTCTCAATAGACACCATCAGGACACCTTTAGCTGTCCCTCAGCAGGTGGCCAGAAAAACTCCTCTAGGATTCTCAATTTTCAGGTTCTGTCTTGTGCCCTGGCTGGTTGTGTGGTATCAAGTGAGCAGGTGGAGGAGCCCAGGAAGCAATGCACAGTTATCCACAACCACAATGCACTGGACCCCTCCGGAGGGGCATCAAGGTTGGGGGGCTGAGTACTACACTTGAGAATCAGGACCCAGATGAGGGCCAGGATTTCAATTCACAGCACAGATTGAAGTCAGCGACCTTATTACTGTTATTATTAGTAGGTAGTGGAGGTTGAATTCAGGACCTTGTGCATGCTAAGGAAATGCCCTACCACTGAGCTACACTTGCAGCTCAGTTTTATTTTGCAACAGAGTCTCTCTAAGTTGCCTGAAACTCATAATCCTCCTGCCTCAGCCTCTTAAGTATCTGGGATTGTAGGCATGTACCACCATTCGTGGCTGAGCCAGTAACCTCTGACTCAGGGAAGGGGTCAAAAGTAGGGGAAGGAAGACCAATCCATGATGTTTCATCCTGAAGCCCTCCTGACTTCCTGTGCCCTTGGGTTAGGAGTGGGGTAGAGTTTTAGGGGAGAAATGAGTCTGGACTGGATGTCTGCCCATCTTGTTACAGTGCTGTTCCCACCATGGAGGTCTAATCATAAGACCAGATCCCGACACCGAGCTGTCCACTTCTGCCTGGTGTGCCTCGGAGTCTAAGCTGTTCCTCAACATCCCTCTTGTCTCCTCTGAGCCAGTGGGTGCATCCTGGGCCAAGATCATAGTAGATTCAAGGTGATTCAAGTTAGGTGACCTAGCTCTGGGGGCCTCAGATCCCCATGGGTAAAATAGGGATAACTGGAGTCTTTGCTGGGTTGGCCTGAGTGGCATGGTCCTCAAAGATTAATGGGGTCAGATCAGTGCAGGAAGGCCAGGGACCCATGGGGATGTCCCCTGAGGCTTAGGGTGGAGAAGGTGGGAGGAAGGTGCTGCTGGGTAGGGTGTCAGGCAGAGTCTGCCCTGGGGGGGTCACTCCTGAGGCCACCTCATGTCCTTTCCCACCCATCTTTCTATCAGTTCTCAAGATAAGGGTCATCATGATCTTGCCAGAGGCTGAGTCTAGACTTCAGCTTGGCTAGGCCATTCTTCTAGAGTTGAAGGAAGATCTGGGGCCAGATGCTCCGGGATTTCAGAGCTGGGCAGCGCTGTGGTGGCCAGAGACCACCCAGTTATCTCCTCCAGGAAGCCATTCTCTGGGACTCTTTTCTTTTTCCTGGATCCCAGATCTCCACCCAGTCTGGCTAGTGCCTGTTGCCTCTCCCCTCCATTTAAGGTTGCCTCTCCTAAGCTCAAGTCAAGTTCATTCTTGGGTGATCCCACAGCACCTTGTCCCTTCTTCCACGTGGAATCAAGCCAGGCCTTACAAGGGCTAGGCTACTAAGATTAGCAGGAGCAGCCCACCCTGCTTCCGGCTGCTGGTCTCATCACTCTCAGGGATCTTTGTCAGTCTTCCAGCCCGAGAGTGAGGCCACGCCCAGGTCTGCCTGCCAATTTCCAACTTTCTGATCTCTTGGCATGAGTACCGAACAGAGCCTGGCACAGAGGAGGGGCCTAGCTGATTTGCTTAGTATGTATGCAGATGAGTGAATGGAGAAGTGAGTGAATGAGGGAGGTCCCCTGCCTCAGCCTGGGAGCCCTCTGCACCTCGGTGCCATTCACAGGCAGCTTGGTATCACTTGCTAGTTGATGTTTTCCTTGGCTTATGTAAGATATTGTGTGTGTGTGTGTGTGTGTGTGTGTGTGTGTGTGTGGGACTAGGGGTCAAGCCCAGGGCTTTCACACTGAGCTATAGCTTGGAGTGCAGTTTTCATTTCTTTCTTTCTTTTTTTAATTTTAGTTTTAGATTTTAAGCCAGGGTCTTGCTAGTTCGCTACATTGAACCTGCAATCTTCCTGCCTCAGCCTCTTAGAGTATTGGGATTATAGGCCTGCACCACAGGACCTGGCGGTTCTGAAAGACAAGGAAGCACGGGCAAGGCTTTGCTGGCTCTCCCTACAGGGCTTAGACTTCTACATGCTTGTTACTCAGTATTTGAGACCCCTCTTTTGGGTCCCTGGTCCTATCAGGCAATCCTTGACGCCTCCAAGCCCGCACAGGCTGGGACCCTTCCCTGGCTGACTTGGAACAACTTCCTCTCTCCCTCCCCATATACCCAGGACTTGGATGTTCAGAGTGGATGGCTCCTTAGCACCTGCCGTGGGACTATCACGGGGTGGGGAGTTCCTTTCAGAACTGAAGGTGGGGGCCCACAGGGGCCTCACAATGCCTGGGACGCCACATTTCTGTAGCACTTCCCCCGTGGGACAGGAAATAGTTACAAGAGCCAGAGTGGGATGATGTGACCCCTAAAAGCCTGCCTGTGATTCCAGGACTGTCAGCATGGCCATATGAATACTGGGCTGGGAGTCACAAACCTAAGAGCCTAAGCCTGGCTCTGCCTCACCCCTGTGAGGAGCCTAAGCTCTTACTGACTGTCTCTTCTGGGTCATCCTTCACCAAGGGCCACCACTAAGCTACTGAAATTCAGAGGCTGGGTCCAGATTGGGTAATAGCTCAGGCATCGGTCAGGGAAGCTAAGAGCTAACCCCCAAGTCACCTCACAGAGACTTTGCCAGATAGGCCCTCAAAGTCCAGCAGCTGCTTCTGGCCCGCTTGCCCCCCCAAAGTTACCCTATCATCGCACCCCAAAACTGGAGCTACAGCTACGAGACTCAGTCCCGGAGCCAGGTGGTACTCACATCCCCCTCCGGCACCCACCTCTAAGATCCAGAGAAAGGCCTGGGCTGAACCCAGAGATTTGGCCTGGTACAGTCAGTCCTAGAGGGGAAAAGGGCTCTTTGCTTGTGCCTGACATAAACCAGAATTTCCTCCAGGATCTCTGGAGGCAGAGGCTTCCATCAAGGGCTATTGCCCAGGTGAGTCCTGGGAACCAGAGAAAGTGACCAAAGTCCCAGCAGATGGCAGGCACGAAGGGCTGGGGCTCCCAGCTGGACCCAACAGCAGAAACAAGATCGGCTCAACCACAGCATACAGTTCAGGAAGGGACGTGAACTTGGAATGCTACATCACACAGAAATGCATCCAGACGACAAAATGAGAGAGAGGGGGAGTGAAGGAAGGCTTGGGGTGGGGAGCAGGGGATGAAGAGGAAGACGGAGGAGCAGGGAGGGGAAGAAAGGGGGGGAAGATGAGCCAGAAACGTTGTCAAGGGCAAGTGGAGAAAAACCAAACGACAAACCAGGAGACACAGCTCGGTAGCTCGTTTCGGAGAGAAGGGTAAAGTTACAAATGAGGGAATCACTAAAAAAGAAACAAAGGAAAGGAAGGAGGAAGAGAAAACCAACCGGAAGGAGGTTGAGAGAGAGAGAAAGAAAAAACCACATTCAAACCAAGCAGAGTGGCGGGGCTTGTCCAGATGGGGGCGGGCGAGCGCACAGCGGAGCTGGGATACCTACCTTCTCAGTGGTCAGGGACAGGAATGCAATAATAAAAAAAGAAAAGAAAGTCTCCGCATTGGGAAGGCAGGACGGGGCCAGGACAGCGACTCGAAGCTGCACGTGGAGCAGAGCGCGGCTCTGAGCTCAGCCCGGGGCTGGGAGGCAGCTCTTGCCTAGACATTTCTATATGCTTTTTCAGTTTTTAAAATCTTAACCACGGGCTCCAGTAAGCTAAGCTTTTCTTCATTTTTTTTTTTAAAACACAACAGAAACCCTCCAGGGGGCATGCAGGAAGCGGAGGATGGAGGCAGGACCACAGGTGGCTCAAGAGAGGCTGGCAGCAGCGCGGGAGAGAGGCTCATGTCAGGAAGAGAGGTGGACAGACAGGAAGAGATGGAGCAAAAGAAACACGACGGAAGGAACCAGACACAGACAGGCAGCAAGACAGGGGCCCGGACAGGAAGAAGAGGACACCCGATCGTACAAGGCCAATCAGAGTGGACGGATGGGCGAGGAGGGGAACGGCATTTAAAAGGGAAGACAACCAGGAGTTCGGGTTTGTTCTGTGTCGAGACAGGGTCTCACCCTATAGTCAAGCTTGGTCCTGAACTCACTTGGAGCCCAGGCTGGCCTCAAACTCACAGCTGGCTTGTGTGGTGCTGGGGAAATTCAATCTGGGTAAATTTGCAATCTTCCTGACTCAGCCTCCCACAGTGCTGGCTAAAATTTATACCTTTGGCCTTCTGGCTTTGATGTAGGAAAGAGGGAGAGCATTCTGGGAGAATTTCAAGCTGTTCGCTCTCATTCTGATTGTACTGCTGCAGTTGTGGTTACAGCTTTTTCCTGGAATGGGGCAACTGATGAGGCAGATCAGAGGCTGCCGTAGCGCCTCTTGCCAAGGCCACCTTAGGCGCTTCTTTTGCTTTATTTAGCGGTGTTGGGGATCAAACCCAAGGCTTTTACACTGAGCTGCATCTCCAGTCCTTTTAAAAAATTTAAAAAACTTTTATTTCTGACTTTTATTTTTGTTTAAGACAGGCTCTTGCTCTGTAGTCCAGGCTGGGGAAGTGCCAGATCGGTCGTGCATCAGAGAGAGTGAGGGGAACACATAGGCAAGAAACTATGGAGCCCAGGCTGGCCTCAAACGAGAGGCAATTCTGCGTCAGCCTCCCAAGTGTTGGGATTATAGGTGTGCCCCGGTTTATGTGAAGGTAGGGAATTAAACTCAGGACCTTGTGTTAGACAAGAGCTCTAACCACTGTGCTATTCCTCCAGCCCTTTTTAGAAAATTTTAAGACAGGGTCTTGCTGAGTTGGCTAGGCTGGACTCACACTCCTCCTGCCTCAGCCTCACAGGGTGCTGGGATTACAGGCCTGTGTCACTATGTCCAGCTAGGGTGACCATCATGTGATGGCATTTGGGCCATGCAAAGCCCAGGGACTTTGCTCAAGAGCCTTCCTGCCATCCACACCGAGAGCTCTACCATCAAGTTAAACATCCAGCCCTCCCCCGACACTTCTAGCGCTAAGCACCAAGTGGAGCCATGACAGATGGCCCTCTTCTAAGCAGGCAAACTCTGGGCCAGGCTCCTGGGTTTTTGGGAGGGCAAAGTTAGCACGTGCTTGTGGTCATGGGGGCTGGAGGAAGGCCAGCAAAGGTCCCCAGTGACACTGGCTGGAAACACTTGTCTCATGAGGTCCCCTGATCTATATGTATGCATTTAAATTTCACAGTACTAAGGATCGAACCCAGGACCTCACACTCAGCTCTATTTAGTACTTTTTTTTTTTTTTTTGGCAGGATCTCACTCTGTATCCAGGCTAGTCCTGAGCTGTCTATGTAGCCCAGGCTGGCCTTGAACTTACAGGAATCCTCCTGCCTCAGCCTTCAGAGTGCTGGGATTATAGGGGTGTGTCACCATGCTTGGCTTATGTGATGCTGGAGAATTGAATCAAGGGCCCTGTGCTTGCTAGGCAAGCACTTTAGCTACTAACCTGTTCTTCCAAACCATTATTACTTTGAGATGGGATCTCATTAAGTTGTCCAGGCTGGGCTCAAACCTTCCTGCCCCAGTTTCCCAGAGTGCTGGGATTACAGGCCTGTGCCACTGACTCAGGCTCAGAATGGCATTTTTCTCTTGTCTAGAGTATGTAGATTTAAAGCCTTTACCTGGGTTAAAGATTTTTAGGTACCTGCAGACACCACCTCCAGGGTCTGAGACCCAACATGAAGAGCTGAACAGGCCTTCCTTCTCACTGCTCCCACTATGCCCGGCCACATTCACTAACCTGAACTGCCTGGGAATCACAGCTCCCTGAGTGACCTAGGACAAGCCTCTTCCCCTCCCTGGCTTTCCTAGCTTCTTATGTATATGTATAAGTCCTTATACATGAAATGGAGAAATACCACTTTTTTCTTTCTTTCTTTCTTTCTTTCTTTCTTTCTTTCTTTCTTTCTTTCTTTCTACTAGGGGTGGAACATGGGGCCTTCGCACTATGTTACATCCCCAACCCATTTTGTGTTTTTATATTATTATTTTTTTTAGTGTGTTTTTGAGACAGGATCTCATCAGGTTGCCCAGGCTGGGTTTGAACTTCTGGTCCTTCTGCTTCAGCCTCCCAGAGTGCTAGGATTACAGACCTGGTGCTACCAAACCGGAAGAAGCACTAATATGTTGTTAATTTAAAAGTTAAAGTAGCCCTAATGTGTCTGGGCTTGAGGAGGGGAACGGCTGCCCTGCTGATTGGTATGAACATCATTTCTGTTTAGAGTCATCTTCCCTTTTAAATTTTGATTACAGAGGAAAAAAAGTAAGTAGATAGACATATGTGTATGATTAATGTTCACTTGAAATTGAAAAACCATCTCTGCATTCGGAAGAAAGGTTCCCACATTAACACACAGGAAAGCAAAATTCTAGAACAACACAGAAGATAGGAAAAACAAAAACAAAAAACCCAGAGAGATAGTTTGCATTTCTGTACATTTCAAAAAGAAAAAGAAAAGAAAAAAAGAAAGAAAAGAAAATACAAACAAACAAACAAAAAAACTCAAAAACAAAGTAACAGGAAAAATGACACAAACTTCCCCAACCTCTTCCCTTGCCGGCTAAGCAAGAAATGGAATCACAATATTACCACGTTTCAAATGGGAGGCTAAAAAGTAAACAAAAACATAGACGGGGTTAAAAATGTTGAGCTTTTGTTTTTCTTCTTTCTCTCTCTCTCTCTCTTTTTTAAAGGTAGCAGCGTCCAAGAATACCACCCCCAGTACTTTTGCCCAAGGACTTTTTTTTTCTGTGAACAGTGAACTTAGTGACACACAAGTCCCCCATCTCTGGGGAGAGCGGATGGGCCTCAGTGTCTTTTTGGGCAAAAAGAAGATCCGAGTGAGTGAGGGTTCAGAGACCCAGACACTGGGGCCCCCAGACTCCCGGGCCCAGGGGTTAGGCATAGGATTTGGAGCCAATATCTTGTGAAAAAATACAATGGTGCTGTTTCTGGGAAATTCCCAGAGTCAAGTCAAAGCGGAGTCTTATAGTGAGGGAATGGGGAGAGACGTGGCATGGGTGCTGCCCAGCCTGGAGCCCAAGTCCTCCTCCCCACAGACTCAGAGAACATTCTTATCTCATCTGCACAAGCACAGGACCCTTGTTGGACCGGCAGGTTTGAGACACCTGTCCAAGGAAAGGCAGCACCCAGTGGGAAAAGGCAGATAATCCAGGGATGGGAGAGTGCTCAGACCTCCAGGGTTAGGGAAGGGACCTGGAAGTGGGAAGGGACCTACTTTCAGCCCTGGGTTGAGAGAACCTGTGTTGCTCTGGAGACCCCAGGAGGATGTGATGCTTCAGAGGTGTCTGGGGTGCTGTGACCTTAGGGGTCTGTGCTCAGGTGAGTTGGGGTGGCCACGCTTTCTCCTGGGTTTGCCCACCAGCTCCAGAGCCTGCGTTACCAGTCCCTGCCATGGTTGCCCTCGCCCACCCCCAAGACAAATACAAGGACATCAGTGTGAACCGCCCCATGTGGCCCAACCATTGTCAAGCAGCCAGCCTAGAATCTTGACATCCTTTCCAAGTGAGAGGGCTAAAGACCGGAAATGTCCTTCCACTAAGTTAACCTTAAAGCCCAGAACCTTTTCTCAGCCGCCCTTTACTTTCCTCCGAGGCGGTGAGAGAAAGGTATTTGAGAAAAAGAAAGGGAGCGAAAAGAAACAGCCAAAAATCAAAATGAAACTGACCAACACGTACAAGTTCGCTGCTGAGACCTGAGGTCTGGGGTGGGGGCAGCTCTCCTCCTCCTGGCTGAGGCTACTGGGGGGCCAATCTGTGAGTCTGGGGAGGAACCTGCCAGGTCCCCCACCCCCAGTCCCCGACTCCACTCTACCAGGCCAGCATTGCAGCCCCTCTCTCTGAGGGGCTTCAATCCTTATACCCTATGATCAACAGGCAAAAGGGGTCTGGAGGACCTCCACCCAGCCAGCCATCGGCCTGGCCAAAGGTTGAGAGGCCTTTCCTCTGGCACCTTCTGCCATCACCACCTGCCCGTAGGTCTAGGGTGACCGTGTCCTCCAGGAGGATGGGTGGGGCAGCTTTGGGGGCGGTGTCGGTGTGGAGCCCCAGCCTAGATGGGACAGGGCCTGACACAAGTCCCTAAGGAGGGGAGGCCGTGGGAAGCAGACACGCCCGTTCAAGGGCGGTGCCTGGGGAAGGGCAGATTCTTCAGGGAGCCGGGTGGATGCAGCTCGTAGGCACCCAGGGACTGAGATGGGTGAAGGGACCTGGGAACCGGGGGAACGGGCCAGCAGAAGGGGTGAGGGAGGGGAGGGCTCCGAGAAGGGACTAAGACTTGGTAGGAGAGGGAGGCTCAGGGCCCACGTGATGCCCAGGGGAGCTCCTGTCTCTAGACTGCAATCCTGACTGTCCCCGCAGTGTGCCTGGGGGAGGCAGGTGACCTCGGTTCCTCCCCAGCTCTATGCCCTACGGAGCGTCCCGGTGGTCAGCCCCTCTCTGGCTCTCAGTTTGTCAAGCTCAAGGGTGGCCCAAGCCTGCAGCTCCTCCTCCCCCCCCCCCCCCCCCCCCCCCCCCCCCCCCCCCCCCCCCCCCCCCCCCCCCCCCCCCCGTCACCTTGCCCCTAGGGCCAGGTGGGCGCAAAACGACCGAGAGCTCCTGGCGACTCCGGCGCCGCACTACACCCTCCGGCGGGGTAGGAGCCGCGGGCGCAGGGGAGGGGGAGGAAGCAGCCCCGCCCCCGTGACGCACGCACGACCACGCCCCCAGCGCCCCGCCCCCATCACCCCGCCCCTCGCACGGCGCCGCCCGCGCGCGGCGCGGGAACCCTCCGCGAAGTGCAGCGTACGTACATCGGGCGGGCTGTGCGTCGAGCCGGGGCGGCCCCCGTGCGCTCCGCTCCGTGGCCTGCTGCCGCCGTTCTCCTGGGGCGACCCCCATCCGCTGCCTACCGAGGGCGAAGGAGACTGGCTCCCGCTAGACCGCTGGCTGCCCGTCTTCCGCCCGTCATCTCGATGCTTGGGGCTTGGCCTGGCCGGGTGGGCGTGGGAGGATGGGGGAGTCGGCCTGGGGCGACCCCTCTGCGAGCAGCTAGGACAGCCCTACCCTGGGCCCCTCAGTCCTTCATCCATTCATGTGTTTTTGTGATGCTGGGTATCGAGCCCAGGGCCTTCGCGCTCAGCAACATCCCCAGTCCTTTTTATTTTGTTTGTTTTGATTTTGAGACAGGGTCTCTGGCTAAGAAAACCAAGTTGCCCAGGCTGGATTGTCGCTTGCAATCCTCCTGCTCCGATAACATGTCTGCGCCACCGGCCCGGCTGTGCCCCTTCTTTTAGACTCAGTGAGGCTGCCGCCTCGACTCCCAGTGGGCGCCCGGGCACCTCCAGGTGGGCACCAACACATCCTTAGTAAACTTCCCCATTGATGAAGTGACTTTGGTCCACCATCCCCATCCCCCTGTCCTTGGTGGTTTTCCCACCTCTTCTCCGTGTCCCCCCAACCCCCAAATTAAAAAGAGCTCATTGAAGCACACCTTGAGCTGTCCCTACCTGCTGGGTGATCCGGAGTCACTGTAGTGAGAAGACTGCGAGGGGCTGTGGGAACTCCCGCTGCTGTGGTGGTGAGACCTCCGGCCTGGGGACTCTGCGTGAGGCCTGGGGTGAGGGAGGGATATAAAATATCAGCCTGTACCTAAGCCCTGCCCACCTTGGTCCTGGGGTTGTCTGACCTGCGGAGATCTGGTGAAGGAGGGCCCCTGTGAAGTACCTCCCCTCCTCTAAAGATCAACCCAAAATGAAAAGCAATTGGTCTGGTGCTGGATGCAGAGCTCAGCTGGTTTCTGGGCCATCTGCGAGTTAGGAGAAGGCACCGGTGTCTTCAGGGAAGCCCACCCTCAGAAGACCTCTCACGTGATGCTCTGTGACTGGTGGGAGGCCAGCTTGGGGAGTTACTAGGCCTGACTCGTAAAGGAGGCAAGGGTCCTGGGTTCCAGCCGTAGCGTGGCCTCGGCTCACCTACGGCTCCTGGCTTCCTCTGTAGGTCCTATTTTTTTTTTCAGAGGGTGCTCACCTCTTTCTCTCTTTGTTCTTCTCTTTTCTTTTGCTCTTGGGGCTTCGAGATCTGCAGGAAGCAGAGACCACCGTGATGGTGTGGCCTGAGCAGAGCCGGGCTGGACTGTGCCTAGGAAAGACAGGAGCCTCCCTGGCTGGCAGGATCTGCCTATCCCACCCAGTAGGGAGTGGCCCGGCTCCAGCGGCATTGTTTTGTGCGGATCTGGAGAGATCAAGATCACTTGCCTGATGGCTTTGATCTTGGGACTGGCTCCCTAATGAGCTAGTATGGAGGTGTCCCCTCCACACCTCATTCTGCTCCTGGTCCCTTCCTGTCTACCTATGGCCCCTTGGTAGGTCAGCTTATCCGAGCTTCGGGAAAGAAATACTTTCCCTTGTACAGTCTTGCTTTTGAGTAACAGTTTTAGGAAGATCCACATGCAGGGCTGTCCCCAGAGCTGCTCATGCCATCCCATGTACCCAGCAACCACGGCCTTTGACAGAAGCGTCCAGATCACGCCTCACAGGTCTCACCCCCTCTCCTGCACCCATAGTGCCATCCTCCCCGATGCCGCTTCTCAGCCTCCTTCTCCCTGGTGCCACCAGGTCCCTTTAGTCCCAACCCCAGAAAGAAGCGATGCCGAGAAACACTGAGATGTACTTCTCAGAGGCACAGGGTGCTGCCTCTTTTATATCTTCACCTCCCTCTCATCTTCCTAGGGCCCTGGGATAGTCCTAGCTCACTCCACTTTCATGATTCCTGGCCCCGCCATAGTGTCTGTGCAAGCTGACTGTGACCACTGGGTGGCAGTCGGGGCCCATACCGACCTATATTACTGAGCGGTGGGAAATTCTAGGGAGGCAATTTAGTGTTTATTTAGGTTCCTTCCCTACCTGGCAAGTGGCTTCCAGCAACTTTCTGCTGCAGGGAAGGCACTGGGGACTCTGCCTCTCCTCAGGGCCGCTAGGAGGGGGTCTGGCTCCAAAGCCACCGTGGGGATGGGATTAATCCACAATTTGTGTGCTCTTACTCCGAGTTTCAAAGCATAAGGTGCCTTACTGCTCCTCTGTGACCACTCTTACCTCTGCCTGGTCTTCTCTCCTCCCCTTTCATGTCCTGAGTAAGTCACAGGCCTCCTTAGAGCTCCAAGCTGGTTCCCAGCCCCACCTGGCAGTCAGGCCTGTGGGGGCTGGCACTGTTCCCCAGAAGCTCTGCCTCTGGCCCTAGTCTGCCCACTCTGTCTCCTATCAGCTGAGCCCTGCATGGAACTCTTGCCTGGCAGGCCCTTGTCTTACAAAGTTGGGGTCCTGATGCTTCTACCTTCCTGGGGGGCACCTCCACAGGTATTATCCTCCCAAACACTGGCTGTCTAGGAGACCCCACATCAGGGCTGACCCCTGGGCCAAACAAAGGCTGGGAAACCCTGGTCTGCACGCTCTACCCCCTCCCCTGACTGCCTTAGACCCTGGAGGATGGAGCTGGGCCTGGCTGTCACACAGAGCCCCCTCCTGTCATCGCCTCTTGTGGGCCTTGGTCCCTGAAGGGGACCACCAGCTTCTGTCCACCTGCCCTGCAAAGCCCTGCTCACCTGTGCCGTCTCTTCCTCCGGGACCCAGAATCGGACCTGTAGGGTGATAAAGGAATTCTTGGGAACTTGCTTTTCTTGCAGGTTGGAGGGCCACGGGTCACCATGGCACAGCACACCCTGAGACCCCAGCGAGTGAGAGGCGGCCGCAGGGGAAGGAGGAGCCGGGATACCTGTCTCGGCGGTGTTTCTTCATGCTCTTCTTCTTCTTGCGCAGGGGTGAAGCACTCCCACAGCTGTGGACACAGGTGGGCCCTCGTGAGCTGGGGGGTGACCGCTGGAGAAGCCTAGGGGCCTGGGGTACAGAAGCTGGAAAGAGGATTCCAGGTCCCAGAGTCCCGCTGCCTGATAAGAAGTGACCTGAGGCCCAAAAGTGGGGTGGTGACATTTCTACAGATAGTTGATGGCCTGGTCTGTATTGTCCCATAATCATCCCTCCAGGTCCTCTGTGTTGTAATTGAGGATGATTTCTACCCAAATGTTAGTCTCCACGGGACAACCTAGCCAATTAAGGGTATGTAGAATCCTGGCCGGGCTGCTGCTTTTGGGGGATGGCCTTGGAGCCCTACGCAGAAAGACACCCCCACTCCGAGCCCCGCCCACCCCGGGTGCTTGCATCACTGACCTGCACTCTGACTCTAGTCTCCTCTTTTTGCTGAGGGTACATGGCAAGGATAAAAGGACAGACAGACGGGCGGGGTTAGTTCAGGCTCCAAGGTCTCGCTCAGGACAAGGGAGATGGGGACGTTGCATAGATGCCCAGTGAAGGAAGTTACACTAGTGATGGTGAGTGGGGGATGGCAACCTAGGGACCAGTCTAGTCCTGATTGTGGGCGGGGCTTCAGCAAAGGGGAGGGGCTTGCCGAGGGGCGGGGATTCCGGAAGGGGCAGGGCTCCAAGGGGAAGGGTTCAGGTGAGGGGAGGCACCGAGTTGCGCAGCAGAGATTCAGGGAGAAGGGAGGAGCTGACACGCGGGCAGGGCTCCTAGTGCAGCACCGGGGGCTGGCGTCACCTGGAGGACCGGCACTCTGAGGGTGCCGCCCTCACCCCAGCCCCCCACCCCCCACCCTCCCCGCTCTCACCGGCTTCTCCGGTGACCGCCTTTCTTTTTCTTCTTCTTCTTGGGAGGGGGCGATGCCGAGCTGCTGGACCAGTGCTTGGTCCTGGGCGAGAAGGGGCGGCGGGGACGGTGAGGGGGCGGCAAGGCGACCCCCTACCCCCCGCCGCGGCGGCCGCTCACCTGTATCCCCGGTGCCCGCGGTAGCAGGCGGCCGGGCAGTCACAATCCACCGGGCCGTCGTCGTCGTCGGAGGCCGCGTACTCCAGGCCCGGCTCGGCGCCCTCAGTCAGCCGCGGGGTGTCCGCCACGCTGCCGGCGACAGGGACGCCGATCAGCTGTCTGGGCTGAGGCGCTGCGCCATGGCCACCGCCCGCCCCAGGTCCTTGGACTGGGATCCTCTTGCAGGTGGATGATCTGCCCCCAGCCCTGGAAACTTGGGGAACCACGCGAGGGGCGCCCAGGCGGCGCTGGCCCTTATGGTCCCCAGCCTCCAGGGACAGTGTTTTGCAGAAAAAAAGGGCTGGGCCTGGTGACGCTCTGGGAGGCTGGGGAATATCTCAGGTTTGAACCCAGCCTGGGCGATTGAGCAATTTAGCGAGACCCTGTCTTAAAATATGAAATGAAAAAAGGGCTAGGAATTTAGCTCATCGTGAAGGCCCTGGATTCAATTCTTAGCATAAAACAAGACAAAACAGAAACCCCAATCGAAACAAACGAGCACCGGGGGCTACTCAGCCCTCACCCTTTGCCCCTTCTCCAGGGACCCCCCTCCTCCTTATCCAGCGTCCTTGTGTCCCCTTCCCTCTCTTTGCGGTTGTCCCCCCACACTAAGCCCCCTATGCTGCTTGTCGTGCTCCCAGCCCCTCCCTTCCCCTGGCTTAGCTCCCCGCTCGCTGGCAACCTTCCTTCCCAGTCCCCAGCCCCCTCCTCCCGCCGAGTGCCTCCCCCTCCCTTCCTCGCTCCCCTCCAGCCCTGGCCTCAGCCCCTGAAATATTCATGGCCTCTCCTGGCCCTCCCTCGGCAGCCTCCCGAGGCCTGGCGGCTCATCTCCGGCTGCCTGCGGGCTGTCCTCATCAATCACAGCCTGGCTGCGGCCTCAGCACTGTGCCGCCGCCCACGCGCCTCATCCATCTTGCAGAAGTCCCCTTCGCTCAGCGGGACGGCCACCTCCCATCCCTCTTCGCAGCTCGGAGGCCCCAGCCCAGGTGTTTGTCCCTGCAAGTCTTTCTCCGAGTGCTGATTTTTTAATTTTTCTAGTGGCAGTTGAGCTTAAGGCAAGAATAAGGGCCCTGAAGCCCCAGAAAAACCCTCATCCTGTGCTGTCCCCCAGCCCCTGTGTGACCTGGGGCCTGCTGTTCCCCTCTCTGAGCCTCTTCTCCCAGATGAGATGGGTAACAGTCACAGGGTGTTGGGAGAATTCGCCAAGGTAACGGGCGCTGAGCTGCTTCCTCCTCTCTGTTTCCTTTTGCTGGTGGGGGTGGTACACTGAGCTACATCTCCACATCCCCAGCCCTATTTGCTGGTCTTGAACTCACTAGGAAGCCCAGGCTGGCCTAGAACTCACAGCAATCCTCCTGCCTCAGCCTCCTGAGTGCTGGGATTACAGACATGCACCAGGACCATCATGCCCTCCATATGTGGTGCTGGCGAGTCAGACCCAGGGCCTTGTGCTTGCTGGGCAAGTGCTTTAACCACTGAACTATGCCCCCATACCCTGCACTTTGTTTTGAATTGAACAGCCCTAGAAGCGATTTTCCAGGGTGATTGGCTTCAGGATGGTGGGTTCTCATCTCGCATTTGTCATCCAGGCTAGCTCAGAGGATCAGAAGTGCCCTCAGTCCCAGGCGCCACCCGCCCGGCTCCCCCTTCCCTACACAGAATGGGGGAGAGGCCAGGGCTTGGGTGGCATTGTGTTAAGGCATGAATCCAGGAATAACCAAGCTGGCTAGGTCTTGGGGTCCTTATCTATACAGAGGAAAGGAAGAACCCATTAGTGGGGTGCGGTGGTACACACCTATAATTCTAGCACTTGGGAGGCTGAGGCAGGAGGATTACCGTATATTCAAGGCCAGCCTGGGGTGCATAGTGAGTTCAGGACCAGCATGGACTAGAGTGAGACCCTGTCTAAAAAAAGTCCCAGCTTTGAGTAGAGGATTGAGCAAGATTCTGTGTTTGGTGCAGGACCTGACACCAGGCCTGGCCTGAGGCTCTCATCCTGCCCTTGTTAGCTGTTACCAGGGAAGGATCCGCTGTGGGCGCTTAGGCACCAACGCCTCGTCCAGGGAGAAAAGAGGCTGTGATGCATAGAAGAAGCAGAGAGAGCCAGGCCACAGCCACAGAGGAAAAGAAAAGTTTTAAGGAACAAAACATTGAGTAGGGAACATGCTAGCTGGCAATTTGAAGTTGGATTTTATTTTGTTTTTTAAAAAGGAGCCATATCAAGACTCTGGAAGGCTGAGGCAGGAAGGTCACAAGCTGGAACCCTGCCTGGGCAACTCAGTGACTAAGGGAGACTGTCTCAAAACGGAGAAGGGCTGGGGCTGTGGCTCTGACACGGTTGGGTAGCTGTGACGCCAGCTCTAAGGGTGTCATCCACTTGCCAGCACCAAGCTGGCCCTGGGAGCCTTGACATTTCACAAGCAGTAGAAAGGTTTTTCTCTGGGATGATGGATGTCATCTTCCTGCCCCCACAGAGCCACGTACCTCACATCCCTTCATTCCCACCCCTGTGCCCTTCTCCTGAAGCTGGTGGCCTCCTACCTCCCTTGAATCTCCCACTTCTTCTGCCTGTCCCAGGGCCCCTTACACCCTTCACAGCTCTTCAGCCCCACAAATGCCTGACACAAAAAACACAGTCTTTAGCAAAACCAAGGCACCTCAGAGAGCATGTGGGTGAGCTGGGGGGGAAGCTTTTGCTGATCCTGACAGCACAGTGGTGTAGGTTTACATCACGCAGTAGCAGTCTGGGTAGTGCCTTCCTGGGACCCTCTCTGGCCTCTGCCTGCCGGCTGGTGGGCGCCTGAGAGCCAGCTCTGTGGGAAGGCCTCCCTCCTGGAACATCCCCCTCCTGCCCCTCTGTCTCTTCTTTGTGCCCTCCTGTGTAGCTGCACCCCCTGCTGTCTCTATTTTCTGGGAACCAAATCCCCACCTACCTTTAGCTATACCCCTGGTCTTTCTTCCAAGAGCATTTTCCCATCTCTGCTAGGAGGAGTGTTTGGGATCTTGTCTGCTAGGAGCGTGAAAGGTATGCAGAGGGTACCAGAAACAAGGGCGGGGGGTTGGGGGAGGCACAAGGTCTTGAAACCTTCAAGGTCTTTCTTTCTGTTTTTTTCCCCCCCTGTAGTCTAGCCTGGCCCTGAACTCACTACATAGCCCAGGCTAGTCTCAAACTCTGGCAGTCCTCCTGCCTCAGCCTCCTGAGTGCTGGGATTACAGGTGTGTGCCACACTACTCTGCTTACGTGGTGCTGGGGAATTGAACTCAGAGCCTTGAGCTTGTTAGGCAAGCGTTTTACTACTGAGCTATTCCTCCAGCCCTCTTCCTTCCTTCCTTCCTTTCCTTCTTTCTTTCTCTTGTTCTGGGGATCCAGCCCAGGGCCTTCACACTGAGCTACATCCCTGGCTCGTTTTTGTTTTTTCATTTGGAGACATGGTCTCACTAAGTTACTGGATGGCCCAGGCCCGGCTCAGCCGCCCAGAGTGCCAGGATTACAGTCTTGTGCCGGGGGCCTGTCTCTCTCTCTCTCTCTCTCTCTCTCTCTCTCTCTCTCTCTCTCTCTCTCTCTTTCTGCCTCTCGCTTGCTCTTGCTCTCACTCTCTCGGGAGCTGGGGATTGAACCCAAGGCCTTGGGCCTGCTGAGCATGTGCTCCACCAGTAAGGGACACCCTCAGCGTCCCCTTGCTGGCTTTGTGCTCCTGCTTCGGTGGTGCGGGTCCCTCAGGGCTAGCACGCTATGTTGTGTCATGCTCCTCCTGAATGATAATATCACTAAGAATTATGTTCACTAATGTATAAAAGGCTCGCTGCAGTTTATTATTCAATTTGTAACCACTTCCTGATTTAGAGAAACTGCCCCCTCCCCCCACACAGATGAGAAAACAAGCTCAGAGAGGGAAGGGAAAAGCCCTTACAGTCTTGGGACCATGGAGCAAAAGATGCCAGTTCAGCTGTGCACCTGTCTTTGACAGTTCATACGCAAGCAAGACAGCCCTTGAATTTGCTGGGTGACCTTCCCTGCTTCAGGCACTAGCCTAGGTGTCCATTCTGTACTTCATTTAAAAAATTATTTATGTATATATTTCTTTTTTATAGTACTGGGGTTTGAACCTAGGACCTCTGCACTGAGTGAGCTACAACCCCAGACCTCCCTTTATTTTGAGACAGTGTCTCACTAAGTTACTAAGTTGTCCAGGCTGGGTTTGAACTGCGATCCTCCTGCCTCAGCCTCCCATATTGCTGAGCTTACCTACTGTACTACCAGGCCTGGCTTCATTTTAATTTTTATTTATTTATTTATTTATTTATTTGCTTTTGCAGTGCTGGGGATGGATCCTAAGGCCTCAGATATCCTAAGTGAGTGTTTATCGCTGAGCCAGCCACATTCCCCAGCCTCTTTCCCCACTTGTGGTTGGTATTGTGGGTGCGCATGCAGAGTTGAGATTGTTAACATCTTACGTCCACGTTTCAGCTCCAGTTGGCTCCTTATTACCTCTATGGCATGGGCTGGGGTGGGTGTCACCCATTGTGAAATGAGCCGAGCTCAGCAGAGCTGACCAAAGTAGGTGAAGCATGGAGCCCTTGGAGAGCACATGCTGGACCTGCCACTGTGGGTGGGGTTCTGACCCTGGCAAGATGGCCTGTCACAGCCACCAGGCCTGCGATCCCGGAGCTCAGAGAGGCGGAGGCAGAGTGATCACAAGGCTGAGCCCAGCCTGGGCAACTTAGGAAGACCCTGTCTTGAAATCAAGACACTAAAAATGGACTGGGGGTGTAGTTCAGTGATAAGGCCCTGGGTCCAACCCCCAACCTCTCCCCCCAAAAAGCTCTAAAATGCAAACATTGCTTGTCACAGCTTTTCCTCATGACAGCAGTTCTGCTAATTAACTGCTTCTGTCTCCTGATGGCTGCTTGGCAGAGGGAAGAGTGCAGACAGTGGGGGATTTCAGGCAAAGGGTCTGCCCTCAGCCTCGTGCCAGGCCTGTCCCAGGCCTCGGGTGGGGTAGGAACAGGGATGAATGAGGCTTGGCATCGCCCTCCAGCACTGCTCAGTGCAGGGCAAAAAAATGTGACCCAGGGCCTGCTATGATAACTACTGACCCAAGTGCCAGGCAGTACACAGGCCCTTCACATGTAGTTGCTCTGTAGTCCAGGCTGGTCCTGCACTCACTGTGGAGCCCAGGCTGGTCTCAAACTCACAGCAGGTCTCCTTCTCAGCCTCCTGAGTGCTGGGATTACAGGTGTGTGTTACTACATCCATCCTATACAGGGCCAGGGAATTGAACCCTGGGCCTTGCCTTTGTTAGGCAAGCACTCTAAGTGCTGAGCTATGCCCCTGGCTGTTTTTATTTCATTCAATTATAGAGTGCTTTGAGCAAGCCAGTGTGATGGGACCATCATTAATATTTCCATCTTGTGGATACAAGAATGAGCTGAGCCTGGTACACATCTGAAATCCCAGCACTCTGTGAGCCTGAGGTAGGAGGATGGCTTGAGCACACTGAGCAACTTAGGGATTAGCGAGACTGTCGTAGAGTAAAAAGAAAAAAGAAAAAAGGGCTGGGGACGTAGCTCAGTGTGTGTCCTGGGTTCAGTCCTCAGTAACATACATGTGCATGCACACACACATGCACACACATGAGCCATAGAGAGTTTACTCTATAAAATACTGGAATTTGCTTATTTTGTATTATGAAATAGCTTATGAGTGTCGCTTTCTATAAACTGCCCAAACTTTAACAAATATTATATAAGAATGAAAACTTTATTTTTGAGCCAGGGTCATGCTCTGTAGTCCAAGCTGGCTGTGAACTTACTATGTAGCCCAGGCTGGCCTTGGATTCAGGGCAATCCTCCTGCCTCAGCCTCCTGAATGCTAGGATTACAGGCATGTGCCAGCATCCTCATCTTATGTGGTGCTGGGGAATCAAACTCGGTTACTTAGCTCTTGCCTGGCAAGTGCTTTAACTACTGAGCTATTCCTCTAGCCCTGAAAACTCTTTATTTTTTAAACTACAGTGCCAAGGATCAAATGGAGGGCCTCTGTGCTGAACTACATCCTGAGCACTTTTTTATTTTCCATGTTGATGCAGCGTCTTGTCAAGTTGTGTAGTTGCCCAGGCTGGGATCAATCTGGCCATACTCCTGCCTCAGCCTCTCAGAGGGCTAGAACTACAGGCCCGCACCCACCAGGCATGGTAAAACAGTTTTTCTTAAAAAGTCATTGGTTTGGGGGGAAGCTGATATCATCTGTGAGAAGTAGAGGAGACATTGTACGTGCTCCAAAGAGGATGAGAGTCTACACTGGCCCCAGAGAGACTGGCGACGTGGTTTCTTGAGTGAAGGGTGTGAAGTGGAAGGGTCTGGGTTGTTCTGGGCTGAGTGTCGAGGGCGAGCCGAGTTGGAAGTGGAGATGTGCAGTACCCAGGAGAGCTGCAGGCTCGCCAGGCTGGCTGTGGCGTGCTGCTGAGAGTGGAAGACTGGCTGGGTGGGTCCTGAGAGTGGGGAGCCTTGGATGCCAGACAAAGGAATCCACTCCTGATCTCATGGATGTGAGGAGCCACAGAAGAGTTCTGGGACAAAAGCAGACTCAGCACATCTAGATCATCTCCAAAGTCAGGAGCTTATCTGTTCTTGCTATCTCTGGAATTTTACTCCTGTCTTTCACCCCAACCCTACGGAGCACCAGTTGTGCCACCAGCATCCCTGCATTTTCACCCAGTGGATCAGTTTGTCAAGGGAGAAGTCCCCAGACACCACCTGATCACATTCTGCCTTCTCTGGAAAACCTTCCACTGGCTCCTGTCACCTGTGGCTATGGCGTCTGGATGTCTTGGTGGCCTGTATAGAGAGAGGACTCAAGGGAAGACTACTGAAGGAGACCATCATTCAAACCAGTTAGTTAACGTGTGGAAGGACGGTGATCCCTGGGGACAGAAAGCTCTGGGAGTGACGCTGCCTTGTGAAGTCAGCGTGAGCTCATGCATTTCTTCAGAATCCCCCAGCTGAATCCAGACCCAGGTTAATGCTGAACTCAGAGATTTCGACAGGAAGAGTACCTGTCTCTCCCTGCTCAACACCACAGCTAAGAAGTAAAGACTCAGATGCCAGGTCCTCCCACAGGCAAGCACACAACCAAACTGTCACTAGCGCTCTGGACTCCTCCCCTTGGCTCTCGGCCTCAGGATCGGCAGCCTTGGGTTCAGCACCACGAACAGCTCCCAGAATTTACGCATCGTGTGACCGCCATCTGCCTCAGCTTGCTGCAGTTGTCTGCAGTAGGGCAGTCTTGCTTGTAGGGGTGTGTGTGTGTGTGTGTGTGTGTGTGTGTGTGTGTGTGTGTGTGTGTGTGTGTTTACAGGGAATTGAACCCAAGGCTTCACACTCAGTGGCACCCCCAGCCCTTTTTAAATGTTATTTATTTATTTATTCTTATTTGCTAGTCCTGAACACACTGTGTAGCCCAGGCTGGCCTTGAACTCATGACAATCCTTCTGCCTCAGCCTTCGGAGTGCTGGGATTATAGGCATGTGCCACCACACCCAGCCATTATCTGGTGCTGAGGGATTGAACGCGCTAAGCAAGCACTCTAACTGCTGAGCTATGTCCCCAGCTCTGTTGTTTATTTGAGACAGTCTTACTGTGTTTCTCAGGCTGGGCTCAAACTTGTGATTCTCTTGCCTCAGCCTCCCAATGTGCTGGGATCACAAGCCTGGCTACTGTGACCAGTTTATATTTTATTTCGAGACAAGCTTGTATTTTATTTTGAGACAGAGTCTTGCTGAGTGGCCAGGCAAACTTATGATCCTCTTGCCTCAGCCTCTCAGAGGGCTGAGGTTGTGGGTATGTTCCCTCATGCCTGGCTTTCTTGGAGTACTATTTTTATAGCATTTTATACTGGCAGCCTGAGCTAGAAGAAGGCTTTTGGGCCAGTTCTCTCACTGCATAAATGAGCAGACTGATACGATGGAGAAAACTAGGCAAGACACACTATTCTAGGAACCAGAGATCCAAGAAAACAAAACTGATTTTAAAAAAGTCCTCCTTCAACTGACATTCTGATGGAATCCCAGGACCCTGCTAAGCCTAACCCACCATCTGCCTCCATAGCATTTAAAATAATTTGGGGCAAGAAGTTGAACCCAGAACCTTTGCACTGAGCTACATTTCTGCTCTTTTAATTTTTAAAAAAAATTTCATATTGAGACAAGGTCTTGCACAGTCACTACGTTGGCCAGATTGAACTTGTGATTCTCCTGCTTCAGCCTCCCACAGTACTGGGATGACAGGTGTTCTGGTTTGGATCTGAAGCCACCCAAGCCCTCTGAGCTCACGGCTCGCTACAGCTGGCCCAGGGTGCTAAACACAGAGCTACAGGATTTAGTGGAGCGTCAGGATTTGGGTACTGTTCTGCTGGGTTTCACTCTGCTGTGGTCTGGTCACTCTCTATCCTCCCCCCGACCCCAGAAGAGACAAGACAAGTGGAGGGCAGAGATCTGAGGACTTGGCAGAACTTTGGGAGAAAACAAGCCTCTGGAAAGTGGCAGAAGAGGAGACAGCAGCAGCCATCAGGGCAGCAGGAAGAAACTGACAGAGAATTGCATGTTGGGAGTGAGGAGGGAAAACGGGCTTCCAGAGCAGGTGCACAGGGGTGGCCGTGCCAGAGAGAGGCCAAGGCTTGCAGAAAAGCCACAGGCCATGGCAAGGAGGATCCAGGAAGCTGTGCTGAGCAGTTCTCAGAGTCATGGAGCAGGAGCCAGAGCCCCGTGGCTTAACGAAGCGGAGACAGCGAGTGTATGAGTGTGCCTACCCTTTATAGAAACTGGGCTGAGAAAGGGAAGAAAAATGTGGGCTGGTGGCTGGAAGAGAACGCAGCACTGAGGGAGGGACTGTGTCTTCTTTAGGACAGAAATTGGGTTAAAGGAAGGAGCTGAGGGGAGGGAAGAAATGCTGGCTTGAGCCGGAGGGAGAGTTTGTCACTGAGGAAGAATCCAGAAGGCCACTTATTCCTACGATGGAGCTGGGAAGGGCGCTGTATGCCTGTAATCCAGTGCTAGGGAGGCTGGGGCAGGAGGACTGCCATGACTTTGAGCAAGACCCTGTCCTTCTGCACAGGAGAGGAAAAGGGAGGTGGTTTTCCAAAGAATCTCTTGTCACTCTTTGAGGGGCTCAGATCAGAAATCCAAGATGTCCTCACTTAGGGATAGTTTGAACAGCATTTGCGAGAGTCTGTTGTCGTCAAGACGGAGAAGGGAGGAAGAAGGCTCGAGCTTTGCGAGAAGCTGGCCAGGGCCACAGAGATGGGGAATGGTGCCGGAGCTCCTGAGGGGTGCCAGAAAGCTGAAGCGAAGGTGGTGCTGGCCAACCCTGGACTCTTGTGTCAAATTATGGGGATGGATCATTCAGGCTGAGCCTGCCTGAGGTCACTCATGTGCCTCCTTGCCAGCCGGAGGCTGTCTGACTGCTCTAACTCCTACCCTGGCCGGAGAGATGAGTTCTCCAGGGTGGTGGGGGTGGGGGACCATGGGGCAACCCTGCCCCTGACACCCAGCAATACAAAAGGGTTATTGAGGGCACTCCGCATTTCTCACAGAGAGGTCTGTCTGTCCTTGCAGTACTGCTGGCCCTTAGGAGACTCACTTTGAAGGTGCTCCCATTGGTTTGCTTTTGGGAACTAAAGGTGGACAGGGATTTGGGTCTCAGCGAGCTGCCCTGTCCCCAGGCTAGTTCCACTACTGAGAAAAGACCAGCAGTCTTTGTCCTGGCTGTTCACCCAGGCTCAATTTCACTTCCAGCCAGAGAAGAATAGGACATTGATGTGGGGGAAACTGAGGCACGGCAAGGGGAAGGCCCATCTCGTGGACCCAGTGGCACTCCCTGGGTGTACACAGCCTGCCAGTCATGGAGCTGGGCCGGCCACCCCCTAGGGCAGCACCCCAGCACAGCCCCTGTGGCCCAGCCCAGGCCCACCCGCACACAGCTGAGCTCTGTGTGGGCCTCAGTCCGGCAGAACTGCTATGGAGAAGTAGCTCTGGACTCAGATCAGAGAAATGTGCCTCACTGAGCACCATGCGGGAAATGGACCCAGAGGGCTTGCCTGGGTTCATGCCGCCAGCCAGTAGCACTGTTGGGATCAGGCATTTCTGAAGTTCCCTGAGATCTCGCTGCCTCCCTGTCCTTCCACATTGCTGAACCATAGGATAGCATATGGGTGGGCAGTGGCGGCCTTGGGTAACCAGGTGCCCCTCTTCGTGTCCCCAGCCAGGCTGTTTGCCAGGGGCAGGGTCCATGCTGTGCCCCCTTCAAATCCTCCCCCGCCCCAACCCAGAAGCCCCGGGATCCCAGCTGCTCCTGCCCCACCCTCACCAAGAGGGCACTTACATGTGGGCCCCCGGCCGGTCCTCCCGGGTGACCACTCCCTCCTTCTCCATCAGCATCTGCCGGAATGTCCCGACCTTCTGCCGAATCTCCTCCTCCGAGTACCTGCGGGCACAGGGCATGTAAGAGCTGCCCTCCTTCCTAGCTAAGGATCGCTCCCGCCTGTTGGGAACCAGCTCATTCCTCTTGTCATCTCTAGGTCACAAGTGTACGCTCCAGCTTACTATAATTTGTCTGAGGTCACAGAACCCAGTCAGGCCCCCCGGGGCTGTTCACGATCTGTCCACCTGTTATCAGCCCAGCCCAGCAAAGAATTAAACAACAAATAACCCACCAACCAACCTACCAGATAAACAAACAAAAAAGAATTAAGCAGAGCTCAGGGGTTGGGGTTTGTATATGTAGTTCCAGCCACTGGGGGGCTGAGGCAGGAGGATCCCTTGGGGCCAGGAGTTTGGGAGAGATGACCCAGATGTGGTTGGGCACCTCCTCCTTGCCCGTGCCACAGGCAGGCTGTATCACATCTGGGCTGCTGTCTTAACCCTCTCTCTGTCTCTCTGTCTCTCTCACCCTTGCTGTCAGCACCGGGGATTGGATGCGGTTCACACTGCCTTACATCTCCAACCTTTTTATTTTTAAATTTGCTAAGTCACTGCATTGCCCAGGCTGGGTTCCACCTTGTGACTCTTCCTGCCTCAGCTGCCCAGAGTGCTAAAATTACAGGCGTGTACCACCACGCCTGGCTCTGGATGACTTTTTATTTTATTTTATTTTTGGCAGGGTCTCATTCTGTAGTCCAGCTTACTATGGAGCCCAGGCTGACCTCGAACTCATGGCAGTCCTCCTGGCCAAATGCTGGGATTACAGGTGTGCACCACCATGCTCAGTTTATGTGTGCTGGGGATTCAAAGCCAGGGCCTTGTGCTTGCTAGCTCAGCACTCTAGCCGCTGAGCTACACCCCCAGCCCTCTGGATGTCACCTGACACGTTCTTGGGGAGGAGTGAACATCCTGGCTTTGACAGATGTGGTCTGTGCTGCTTTCCTGGCCTCATGGATGTCTGACCCTCACAACAGCCTTGGGAGGTCCTCAGAGCACCCCAGCTCTGCACGACCAAGGCTGCCAATGGTCTTCCTGGGGCTGCGGTTGTGAATCCAGAGCCTTCCTCTGCTGCTGGCCTGGAGAGCGGGTGGAGGAAGTCTGGGCGTCGAGTGGGAGCTCTGCACTTCTTTAGTCGCTTCCCTGAGCCAAGTCACTGGCTAGGGACACAGAATTGTCTCCACCTTACCCTCATCACCATGCCCGGAGGTCAGTCATCACCCTCCTCACTGCTCCGCTGTGACAGCAACTTCCCTGGCCTCCCACACCCTCCATTGTCTTCCCCTCGGTCCTCCAAGCACGCTGCCCCTTAAGGACCTTTGTACAAGCACCGTTTCCTTTGAGCATAGAGCAGGAGTGCAGTGGCTGCTACTAGATGAATCTTGTGTCATGATCTCCCTGGGCTGCAGGTCATTGTCCTGGATAGGGGACACGGTGCCGCCGCAATGTGGTGAATGGGAGGGTTGGCCTGTCTTTTTCCATTGCTCACGACCCACTGTCTGTCTCCAAAGCAGGTGAAGCCCTTTCTTCTCAGCCTGTCCATGAAAATGGTATGCAGCTCTTGGGGGCTGTCAGCTCTTTTCTCTCCCTTCTGTGCTCCTTCGACAAACATTTGCAGGAGAGAAATTTGGAAACTCTTTTTAAAAGCCTTTAAATCAAACACATCCTCTGACTCATAAATTAACTTCCAGATTTACCCTGTGGAAATAGTCATGGCTAAAGCTCAAAGACTGGACTCGTTGGGTGCTGACAGCAGGATGGATACCTCTGGCCAGGTTTGGTGCCGTGGGGCTTGAGTTTCCATAGCAACCTGTGCCTCCTACCTCCTGGCAGGTGGTTCACGCTCTAGTAATTATCTGTTGATTTGTCTGTATCTGGATTGGCTCGGAGTTCCCTGAAGGCCGGGGCTCTCTCTGTCTGGTTTGCTGTGGTGTTCCCAGGGCCTGGCACCATGCCTGCCACGTTGTGGCATCCAGACATTTCTGATAAAGGAGTGACTGTGGATGGAAAGGCCCTGGAGAATTTGAAGGTTAGATTTGCATTTTTATTATTTACTTATTTAACTTTTTTTTTTTTTGATACAGGGTCTCACTCTGTAGCCCAGGCTGGTCCTGAACTCACTGTGGAGCACAGGCTGGCCTTGGACTGACAGCAATCTTCCTGCCTCAGCCTCCTGAGTGCTGGGATTACAACTATGTACCACCATGCCCAGAATTTTGTGGTGCTGGAGAATCGAACTCAGAGCCTTGAGCTTGTTAGGCAACTGCTTTAACTGTTAAGCCATTCCTCCAGCCCAGATTTGCATTTTTTAGGAATGTGGCTGTGAGCTGGGCAGGGTGGCCAAGGCCTGTCTGTAATCCCAGTACTCTTGGAGGCTGAGGCAGGAGGATGGCTTGTTTGAATCCAACTTGGACAACTTAGTTACGTAGCAAGATCCTGTCTGAAAATTAAAAAAAAAAAAAATAAGAAGGCGAGGGATGTGGCTTGCTGTAAAGGCCTTGGGTTCATCCCCCACTCTTCTCCACTGAGAAAGAAGGAAAATTCCTAACTTTGCCTTGTCTGGACTCAGTGCTTTCTAGAGAATCTAGTTGTATGCACCTCAGCTCTGGGAAGTCTGTGTGTGTGTGGTGGGGGGGTGGGTATTCCTATCTTCCAGATTAGTAAGCAGTGAGGGAAAATTGCAGGGCCCCAGCCCCCAGGCTCCTAGCCTGCCTAGGCAGAGCCTGACTCTGTCACCCTCCTGTGTTCACCTTCGGAGGGCCAAGGCAAGAGATGGGGAGGTGGGTGGGGGGTGCTAGAGGCAGGGCGTCACATCACGGAGGCTGGGGCTCTGTCCCCGAGTCCCAAGGTGGTGGCAGCCTGCACTCAGAGGCTGTAGGGAGGTGACTCCAGGCATGCCATCATCCATCATCAGTGAATTAGCTGGCCATCCATCAATATTAAGGAAAGGATTGCTTTTTAATGGGACCAAAGAGTGTGTTCCTGGAACTGGTGGGAATATTTGTCAAATGCCTGAGAACCTGGTAAATAAATGTGAACAAGCCAGTGTTTCCAAAAGTGGATATTAATGGTGCTTAGATTTTGCAAAAGAACAAGGGTCCCTGGTGTGTACCGAGCACTTTGCGGGGACTGACCTACCTGTGCTTGGTTCTGTAGGGCCCTCAGATCCCCCTGTCCCCAGGAGGCAGGTATCTCTGTTGTACAGGTGAGGATGCCGTGGCTTGACCAAGTCAAATTATGGCCATGAAACTGGATGGTGGCGTTTCAGAGTGTCTGCGCCCCAGTGGCCAGACCCTCCTGAGGGATGGGAGGAGTGGGGGACAAGAACACTAGTGCTAGCTTTGGGGGAGACTCCAGTCCAAGGCTCAGCTGGAGAGGAGGCTTGGGGAGGGGAAGGGCCCCCACAGAACACGTGGAGACCTAGTGGGTACTTTCCAGAGAGACAGGGGTCCTTGAATCTGGGGGCCTGACACCAAGGAGATGACCAAACACTGCTGCTGTCTGCTTGGGCTCAGTGTGGGGAGAGTCCCAGGGGTTCAGTGGAAGGACAGGCGGTCAGTGAAGTGCAGGTGCTGGCCCTAGTCTCTTGTTCCCCAACACACCCACCTGCCACACTCCCCTCCCTCTCGGGCCTCAGCTGGGCCAGCAGGTTCCTGGATGATCTCAGGGGTCTCCCTGAGCCCCCGCTCCCTTTCCCCATCTGTCCTGGCCCTGGGGTCTCATTTTCCCTTCCAGAACCCACAGCTCATCACGTGTGTTCTCTGCCAGCTGCAGGCCTCTGTTCCGTTGGTTCCCTGCATCTTCCCACCCTGCTTCCCTCTCTGCAGGGCACTTCCTTGTGCCTTCCTGTCCCCTAGCTGGACGTGAGCTCGGTGTCCCTATGTCTCTTTCTTTAGCCCTGTCTGCAGCCAGCTCAGCACTGGCTGCAGTCCTGATGGCTTCCAACAAGTGGCTGTCTCTGAGCCTCTGTGTCTTTGTGAGCTCCACTGAGATGCTGGTCCCCATCTGGGGCAACTCAGCAGGCCTGGGCACAGACACAGCTGTGATTTGATGGGAGTCCATGGTGCTCAGGTTGTGTCTGGCCTCTCCAGGAGCCCCACGCTCTGTCTTAGGCACATTCCTTCTAGGCAGTTGCCACTCCCCACTTTGACCCCCACAGCAGCTGGTGGGGTCACTACAAAACAGAGCTGATACAAAAGGGAGTCTTAGCTGTGTCCACCTGGTATCGCAGCCTGTAGTCCTAGCACTTTGGGAGCTGAGTGATGCCTGGGCAGCTACCAAGAAACTTAGCAAGACTCTGTCTCAAAATCAAAAATCAGAAACAGGCTGGGGAGGTAGCACAGTGCAAAGGCCCAGCGTTCCATCGCAGCACTGGAAAGAGAGAAAGACAGAGAAGGGAGTCTTGGGGTAGCTTTCATCCTTACTTCTTGGCACCTAGCCCGTGAGTGAGGGATGCTGGGCCTCCAGTCAACGTGGTGATGTGTGTGGGGTTATTATGCTTTGGATCTGGAATGTCCCTCAAGAGCCTCATGTATTTGTATGTTGTGGAATGACTATGGACCCAGGTGGGGCCTGGTCAGGAGGGGTGCGTTATAAGCACGTCGTCAATTATGGATCTGTGGCACATTACTGGGAGCAGCAGATCACTGGGGGTTAATCCAGAAGATGTGGAACTGAGGCTGGAACCCGGAAGGAATAGATCACTGGAACGTGACCTGGATGGATATATGCCAGCTCTGCCCTCCCTTGTGGGCTTGGCTTCTTGTCCACCATGCTGCGAGTGGCTCTTTCCTTTGCTACACTTCAGCCATGGGCTTCAGTCATTACCAGCCACCCATGAGCAGACTGAGACTTTATGAAACTGAGCTAAAATAAATCTCTCCTGTAAGTTGTGAACGTTGGGTATTCTGTCCCAGCAATGAGAAACTAAGACGGGCGTCTCCAAACCTTTACTAATTTTTGCACCTAGGGATCACCCTCACTTTCTTCTCACTGTGACAAACTCCTATTCATCCTTCAGGACCCATTTAAATGTCTTCTCCACAGGCAGGCTCCCCTCGCATCTCAGGGCTTCTCTTCTGCTCTCTGAAAGTGCTTGGTCTCCTGCCTTGTCCTCCAACCACAATTCTAATCTGTTTTTTTTTTTTTTTGACAGGTGTGAAGAAGCTTAAAAAAAAGCATCGCAAAATGGTGTATGCAGGTGATGATCTTTGAAGATAAGAGGTGACTATAGCCAAGCTCTGAGCCCAATGGTGACCTCTTTGGGTAAAATCAGCCCTGGCGCACAGTAAGGACCCTGTGTGGTTCTTGCTGCCTGATGCATTTCTGGCTCAGCAGCTCCATCACTTGTTTGTTTGCTTATTTATTTATTTATACTGGGAATTGAACCCACTGCCTTCTCTCTGAGCTACATTACCATCATGTTTTTTTTTTTTTTTTTTTGAGACAGGGTCTCTCTATAGCCTAGGTTGGTCCTGAACTCACTATAGAGCCCAAGCTAGCTTTGGACTCAAGGCAATCCTCCTGCCTCAGCCCCCCAAGTGTGTGCCACTATGCCTGGCTTATGTGGTGCTGGGGAATTGAACTCAGGTACTTAGTGCTTGCTAGGCAAGCATTTTAACCACTGAGCCATTCTTCTGGCCCCCTCTTTTTTTAAAAAAAAATCTTTATTTTGAAATATGTTTTTATTAAGTTGCTAAATTGTCCAGGCTGGGCTTAAACTTGTGATACCCTTGCCTCACCTCCCAAGTGCTGAGATTACAGCCCTGTGCCACACTAGACCTGGCTTATCCACCTTTTCTTTTTTTTTTTTTCCTTTTTTTTCTGGTACCGGGGATCGAAGTTGGGGCCCTTCACACTGAACTACATCCCCAGCCCACCTTCTGATTTTGATTTTGAGACACAGTTTCACTAAGTCACTAAATTGCCCTGGCTAGACTTGAGTTTATGATCCTCCTGCCTCAGCTTCTCAAGAGTGCTGGGATTATAGGCCTGTGCCACAGGGCTGGCCCCACCGGTTTTGTAGATGGGAAGCTGAGGCCTTGGGTTGGCATTGACGTTCACATGCCTGTCTTCCCCATGGGCCTGGGGGTTCCTGCAGGGTGGGGACTGTGACTCCTTAGCTTTTGAGAATCAGAGCCCAGTTCAGGGCTTGACAGAGAGCAGGTTTCCAAAGCCGGCGTGTAGGTCCAGCAAAGTAACGAATGAATGAAAGGTGGGCTGGATTTACGGGCGTTCCGCCCAGCTGGCCCAGACTCCTCCCCTTGCCTGCCTGCTCTACGCTCCAGGGGCTCCGCTCTCGCTCAGCCCACCCAGCCACGCCCACAGGACTTGGCCCCGCCCCCGACCCGCCCCCGCTCACCCCTGCTCTTCCATCATCTCCTGCAGCTCCATGCACTTGAGCTCCACGCGCCGCTTGCGCTCGTGGTCCAGGATCTCGCGGTGTGCGCGCTTCACCAGGCCCGGCTCCGCCGTGCGCAGCTCCTCCTCGGCCCGCGGCCAGGTCCCGGATGAAGCCCCGGGCTGCGGGAAGCCGTTGGCGGCGTCTGGCGGGGACGGCATGCTGGCCCCTCCGTTGTTCACGGTGGAGGACATGGCAGCTGGCCCCCGAGCCGCTGGTCTCGGCTGCCGGCCCTGTGGGACAGACACAGACCCGAGGCGGGATGGTCACTTCTCGGCCACCTGCTAAACCGCCTCTCTGCGCAAGTTAATCCCGGGGATTAAGGGCCCACTCGTGGCTCTAATCCTCTTCCTCTTGGGCTGCCGCGGGGGCAGGTGACAGATCTGCACCTTTGGGTCACACATCAGGCCACAAATGGGGCTGGGCACGGTGCTTTCCTCATCTGGTGGTGGGGGAGTGCAGGCTTTCCAGGGACGCGGCAGTGACCTAGTACAGCCCCCTCTTCCCTGCGCCAAAGCCCGGGCGCTGGCCCCAGTCAGCCAAGGCCTCTCTGGGTATCTCTGTCAGGTTTTTTATGGTACTGGGGATTCTCTCTGAGCTATATCCCAGCCCACCACTCTTTAAAAAAAAAAAAAAATTTCTTTAACAGTTTGAGATGATACAGTCTTGCTACGTTCTCTATGTCTTTGCTCAGGCTGGACTTGAACTTGCAATCCTCCTCCAGAGTGCTGTTAGAGATGTGTGCCACCAGGCCTGGTTTGTTAGATTTATTTGCTTTTCCTTCAGGCACACACACCCAAGGCCCACTGTCCTGGCTCGGCCAGTGGGGTCCCAGACTGTATGTGTTGCTCCCTCCCAGTCCGCACCCAGGACAGCCATGCGGAGATGGGAGGTTGGGGTTGGCTCCAGTTTTCTTTCCCTCTCTAGATGCTGTTTTCAGTTTCTACTGCAGCCTGTAAATTCTGCAAAACCAGCATGCTGGGGAAGAGAAGGGGTGTGTGGCTCATTCAGATTGAGACTATCCCCTCCTCTGTTCTGGAAACATTGCTTCTAATGATGTGACCAACAGTGATATTGACATTAGCTTTCCAGGCAGCCCCATTCTCCTGTTGGCTGCCTGGGGTAGGAGTCAGTGTGGCTTAGAGCTAAGAAGCCCTGGCTCTGTGCTAGGCCCCAGGTGGAGCTGACACCTGCGTCTGTGCGCACGCGCACACACACACACACACACACACACACGCACACACGCACACATGCACACACACACAGACCCCTATCTTAACACAGGGGAGGCACCTCCAGAGCTATTTATTTCCTTTTCCCTTCTCCAAGTCTCTTTAGTTGCTAAGCAACAGGGAGGAGGCCTCATTCCCAGGGAGTGGGATGGAAGGGAGGGAGGGAAGAAGGGAGGAAATGAAAGAAAAGAAGGAGTTGAGCAAGACTGGTTGGGGCCTTCCCAGGGTCCCCCCCCCCACTTCCAGCCCCTCCTCGTGGCCTCAGAGTGATGGGATGGGATGTTCAGAGCCAAGGAAAGCTGAAGGGGGGTGGCAGTGAGAGACCCAGGAGGCCTTGAAGGGACTGAGCGAAGCTGGTAATGAGGACAGCATCTAGCAGGTGCTCCTCGCTGTGTTCCAGGCCTCTGCGTCCTAGGCCTGGCTCTGTGACCCTGAGGATGGCCTGCTGCCCTTCTCTGAGCCTCTAACTTTTTTTCCCTCTGAGACAGGGTTTCACTCTGCAGTCTGGGGTGGTTCTGAATTCCCTGTGGAGCCCAGGCTGGCCTCAAACTCACAGCAATCTTCCTGCCTCAGCTTCCCAAGTGCTGAGATTACAGGTGTGCGCCACCATGCCCATATTATGTGGTGCTGGGGAATCGAACTCAGGGCCTTGTGTTACTTTAACCACCGAGCTGTGCCTCCAGTTCTGAGCCTCTGGTTCTTGTCTGTGCTTGGGAGCATCCCCCAGAAGTCTCAGGGGAGGGGAGTTTCTTCCTGGGGGGTGGGTCACAGACTAAAGCTGTCCCTCCGGTCCCCTCTCTCCACCCTGAAACCCCACAAGCTTTCCACCTCTATCCATGAACCCCAGTTCCAACAGAGCTTTTCTTGCGACACTCCACAAACCTCCTCCACCTGGGGTGACCCAGACCGAGCTCTGGGAGCCCAGCTCCCTTCCCACTTCGGCCACCGTGTCTGGCTGTGGTGACCCCTTCCTCTGTGGGTCATCTGAGCCAGGACAGCCTTCGGGCCTGGGGAACCCCATCTCCTCTCTCTTCTGCCTTTGTGCCCTCAGACCTCCGCCCTGCACCAGCACGCCAGCAGATCAGCCCCATGCACACGTGACCATGCTGTGCCCTGACAGCCTCCAGCGACTTTTCTCACCTTGGCTTAAAGTTGTGACATGAGCAGCCTGCGGGCCAGCCTGCCCCCCTCCACCACATCCTCCTCCCTCGCCCCTAGGCTTGTCCACCTGCTGCTGCTCCCCAGCTCCTGATCGTCTACCAAGTCGCCGCTCACAGGCGCCAGCACCCTCCAGGAGCTGCTCTCCCCGAGCGCCTGCCATGTGTGCCATCACTGTGGTTCGCAGGTCTGAATCCCCCGGGGCTGAGAGCCACTTAGCTTTAAATTCCTAGTGCCAGCCAAGTGCCCGACCCACCTGGAGCTTTGTGCTGCAGAAGTTGAAAAAAATCAAAGATGACTACAAAAGGGGGCGGGGGAGAGGGACACATGGCAAGTCAGTGTGGCCTGTGGGTGCCCTTGCAGTCTACTGTCCACTGGCTCAAAACTTCGGCTATCCTTTTTATTTATTGATTGATTTTTGTAGGGCCAGGGATGGAGCCCTGGGCCTTCGTACTGAGCTATGTTCCCAGCCCATGTTTTACTTTGGATTTTGAAACTGGGTCATTAAATTGCCCTGCCTAGGCTTGAACTTGCAATCTTCCTGCCTCAGCCTCTCAGAGTGCTGGGACGACAGGCCTGTGTAAGCACTCTACCGCTGAGCTGTGCCCCTAGTCCAAAACTTGGCCCTTTGTCCCACCGCTTCCCGAGCCGACCCCCAGCCTCCGACTTGGGGCACCCTTTCCCATCGTGTTCTCTCTACCCCTCTCTTGTGCCTTTGCCCAGGCCACTTGCCTAAGATGGAATTTTTTTTCTTTCTTTTTTTTTTTTTCAAGGCTCTCACTACCTGATCTTATTTATTCATTTAGAGACTGGGTCTCACTCTGTAGCCCAGGCTGCTTCTGAACTCACTCTGTGGCCCAGGCTGGCCTTGGACTCATGACACCCCCTCCTCCCTCAGCTTCCCCAGTGCTGGATCAGAGGCATGAGTCACCTCGCCCAGCTTTATGGGTGCTGGGGAATCAAACTCAGGATCTTGCACTTGCAAGGCAAGTGCTTAACCGCTGTGCCATTTCTTCAGCCCATAAGATGGAATTTTTTTTTCTACCTTTCACTGAGGGAACTTCACAATTCTTCAGGGTCAGCCCAAATGTCACGTCCTCTGGGAGACGTTCCCCTCTTCTGGGAAGTTTGAGTCATTCCCTCTTAATGTCCCCTGCCCCTGGCACCCTAAACTAAGGATTGAACCCAGGGCCTTTGCACTGAGCTACATCCCTAGCCCTTTTTAATATTTTTTAAAAAAATTTTTGGGAGTCTTGCTAAAGTGTCCAGGTTGGGCTTGAACTTGCCGCCCTCCTGTTTTGGCTTCCCAGAGCACTGGCATTGCACGGGTGGGGTGCCATGCCTGGATTCCCACAGCTTTTGCCGTATTACTGATACGGCATTTAGCTCCTGCGGTTTGGTTTCTTTGCATCTGTCCCTGGTTCCCGATGGTGAGCCCTTTCAGAGGAGGGACCGTGGCTTCACCCTAACCTGCCTCAGCAGGGCAGTGCCAGAGGTGCTCAGGTGTGTGAGGCTGAGGCTGCTGTGTGCATATCCCTCTGACCCCACCTGAAACACAGCCCTGGCCCCTGGCAGCAGGAGGCAATGCTGGGGGTGGCGTCTGATCGCGCTGGGAACTCCAACCTCAGAGCGGTTCTGTCCCAAGCTGGAGGAGAATGCTGGGAGACGTTGTGACACTGTTTGCAGGGCTGACTGAGGGTCAGCGGGGTGAGGGCAGGAGGGTCAGGTGCAGGCTGCATTTGCCCTATGACAGACGGCAGCTCCGCCAGTATCACCGGGGGAGTCAAAAGCCAGAAAAGGATGACTCCTTAAGAATGAGCTGCACATGAGGGTGCTCTGGGAGGCCGAGGCAGGAGGATTGCAAGTTTAAACCCAGCCTGGGCGATTTAGCAACTCAGTGAGATCTTGTCTCAAATCAAAAATAAAAAATGGGCTGAAGATATAGCTCAGTGTGACAGCCCTGGGTGTAGGCCTCTGCACCATAAAGATAAAAGCTAAGGAGCTGGTGCACACTGGGCCTGGCCAGCAGCCAGGGGCTCCTGGGGACGCAGAGTCTCTCTGTGAGGCACCTTGGTGGCACTTCATGAGGACAAGGACAAACTGGACTGCTGGGTGTGGGTGCAGATTGAAAATGCCTGATCCCAAAATCCAGAGTCCCAAATGCTCCCAAACCTGAAGCATTCTGAGCATCAACACAGTTTTGCATTGGAAGATTCCACCCCACCTCCAGTGACAGGTGCAGCAAAACACAAGGGCCCTAAAAATGTGGTTAAAATTACCTACAGGTGTTGGGGCATAGCTTAGTGGCTAGAACACTTATCCAGCAAGTGCAAGGCCCTGGGTTCTATTCCCTAGCACCATATAACCTGGGCCTAGGGGTGCACACCTATAATCCCAGCACTCAGGAGGCTGAGACAGGAGAATTGCTTTGAGATTGAGGCCAGCCTGGGCTACACAGTGAGTTCAGGACCAGTCTAGCTTGTAGAGTGAGACCCTGTCCCCTTGCTAAATAAGAAAAAAATAAATAATAAAATAGCGTACAGACAGCTGTGTCTGCTCATACAGGTCTGCAATCCCAGCACTCTGGTAGGCTGAAGCAGGAGGATTGCCAAGTCAGAGACCCGTCTGGGCAATTTAGCAATTTAGTGAGATATTGTCTCAAAACAAAAATTAAAAAAATGGGCTGAAGCCCAGGGTTCAATCCCAATTACCATAAAGACAAAAATAAAAAACAAAACAAAACAAAAGAACCCCATACCCAAATCTACAGGCTATGTGTATAAGGGCTGTCCAAAATGTAAATAAGCTTTGCATTTAGACTTGGGTCTCAACCTTAAGATCCCTTTCTCTCTGGGTACTAGAGATTGAACCCAGGACCTTTGCACTGAGCTACATCACCAGCCTTTATTATTCATTCATTCATTCATTCATTCTTTTAAGATAGGATTGATAAATTCCCCAGGGTGAACCCCAACTCATGACCCTCCTGCCTCACCAGCACTATTTCATTACGCATAAGTATTCCCAAATCTGAATGCATTTGCAATGTGAGATGTTTCGAATGAAGAATACTCAACCTGAATTCTGTCTTATCATCATTTGTTGATAGACTGACCTATATTCTTTTTTTTTTTTTTGAAACAGATCTTGTTCTGTAGTCCAGGCTATCCTGAACTCACTATGTAGCCCCGGCTGACCTCAAAATCAGGCAGTCCTCCTGCCTCGGCCTCCACGAGTGCTGGGATTATAGGCATGTGCCACTACCCCCAGTTTATGTAGTGCTGGGGAATCAAATCCAGGGCCTTTGCTTGTTAGTCAAGTGTCCTAACTGCTGTAGTATTTCATTTGTTTATTTTTGAGACAGGGTCTTCCTCATTGGTCCTGGCTGGTCCTGAACTAACTATGTAGCTCAGGCTGGCCTCAAAATTCCAGCAATCCTCCTGCCTCAGCCTCCCAAATGCTGGGATTATAGGCATATGTCCAGCTTATGTGGTACAGAGACTTGAACTCAGGGCCTTGAGCTTGCTAGGCAAGTGCTTTAACCACTGAGCTATTCCTCCACTCTCCACCCCCTGTAGTATTTCTCCAGCCCCGTTATCTACACTCTAAAGAAGCTGATTAGCGTGTCAGTGTCACGTGCAAGGCGCGAGGCAGGGTTTTAACGGAGGACCACAGCGCTCCGTCCTTACCCATGTCTGGGCCCACAGGTTGTCTCCATGGAGTGTTAAGAACCTGAAGACGGGATTCAGTCTGGGAGGCTCAGAAATATAGTCAAAATCTAAAAGGACTCAACAGATGGCAAAAAAATGCGAAGAATCAAAGGTGGAAGAGGATAGTGAGAGTTGGCAGAGGCTGAAGCTGGGACCCGAAGTAATTTCTAAAATTGGAAGGGAGTAGACACGGTGTAGAAGTAGTATATTTAGGAAGGATTTAGGGATTTTCAATGATCACAGATTCAATTTGAGTTGATATCATGATGTGGCTGCCAGAATGGCATGCTGTCTTCAGATCCATTGGCAAAAATACAGTTCTTGGAAGGGGGAGATTATAAGATACATAGGTGGTCAGAATCCCTGCCTTCAAATATTTGAAGGATAAGAGAGGATTTAGGTCAAACTTGGTTGAGACTTTTTTTTTCATTACTGGGAATTGAACCCAGGGTCTTCTCACTGGGCTACATTTCCAGACTTTTATTATTATTACTACTATTTTTAAATTTTGAGACAAGTTCTTGCTAAGTCACTGAGTTGCCCAGGCTGGGTTGGACCTTGAGATCCTCCTACCTCAGCCTCTTAGGGTGCTGTAATTAGTAGGTGTGCATCACTCTACCCAGGTACCTAATTGAAACTTAGGCTGAGAAGGTTGTTAGAAGTAGAAATCTCTAGCTACGGTTGCCAGGTTTGGCAAATAAAACTATGGGATGCCTAGCTAAATTAAATTTGAATTTCATGAATTTCATATTTGGGGCATACTTCTAAAAATTATTCATTGTTTATCTGAAATTCAAATTTAATTGGGTGTCCTATATTTTACATGTCAGTCAATCTATGATCTGCCCCAGTGGTACTGAATCAAAATCTCCAGTGGTGAAGTTATGGTTCCCAAGGTAATTCAGATGAAGCACCTGGAGGGACCAGAGACAGGGAGGCAGAGGTCTAGAGCAGCCTTCTTGGGGCTGGAGGAGGAATAGCACAGTGATTACAACACTTGCCTAGCAAGTGTGAAGGATGTGAGTTCGAGTCCCTAGCACAACATAACTAGGACTAGTGGCATATGCCTTGTAATCCTTGCACTCAGGAGGCAGAGGCAGGAGGATTTCTGTGAGTTTGAGGCCAGCCTGGCTCCACAGTGAGTTCAGGACCAGCCTGAACTACAGAGGGAGACCCTGTCTCAAAAAAAAAAAAAAAAGAAAAATAGAACAGTGGTCTTAAAATTTACTGTGTATCAGGAGCACCTGGGGCGGGGGGGCTTGTAGTACAGGTCACTGGGCCCTAGTGCTGGAGTTTCTGGTTCATTAGATCTGATGTTGGTCCTGAGAACTTGCATTTTAAAGTTTCCGAGCTAACACAGGGCTGCTGGTTCTTGGACAGCACCAAGAGGAGCAAAGCCTTAGCCAGTCTTGCTGGCTCTGGAAGGGAGCGGATGCACTCAAGGGCTGTTCCGGTTCCTGGTGTACCATGTGCCTCGAGAGTGGTGCTGGTGGTCATTACTATTTAGTTGTTGGGGTGACCATCCTGTTTTGGATGTGGGGTATGTGAGGAGGCCTTAGAAGTTCAGTATGGATGCCAGGAAACCTCAGATCCTGGGTCTGGTGCTCGGGCATCTGAGACTGGACCTGAGCTGGAGTCCTTGTCATATAACGTCAGCGGAAACCCCAAAGTGCCCCAAGCTGTCGATTGTTTGGGGAGAACATGTGGAGGGAGGAGGAAAGGGTGGAGGCCAACCCCAGGGATGGCATCATTTTGGAGGACCTGAAATGACCTGGCCAATTTTCTTTTGCAGCTCCTGGCCTCTGCACAGCATCCCTCCTGCCTAGCAGAGCCCAGGGCTTTGTAGAACCATGGACAACAACCCACACTACAAAACTAATTTCCTTGGTTTTCCTTGGCTCCCAGGGCTCAGAAGCCTTTCTGGAGGTGAGGTGGGGGCAGCCCCTCTTCCCTTCGGGGCTCCTTTCTCTGCCCCTGCCCGCAGTGACCTACTTCCTCATCAGGGCCTTTCCGCCAAGCCCTTTTTAATTTTTTCTTTTGAGATTGGGCTCGGACTTGCAACCCTCCTGCCTCGGTCTCACAGAGTGCTGGGGTTACAGGCATGTGGCAGCACCCCAGCTTGAAATGGCTTTTTGAAAGATGAATCTTCTGCAGGTAGGGAATGGCGTGCCCAGTTAGGGGGCCACACAGCTTAAGGTCAAGGGCATGGCAGGTCCAGGGACCCGGGTCTAAGAGGGCAGGGTGGGACGTGTGGCGTGGAAAGCTACATTCCCAAGAGGGTGGCACTGTGAGCCTCAAAGAGACTTTCTGGAGGGAAACACCCAGTGTGGGAGAGGGTGAGCAGGCATGAGCCTCCCGAGTTTTCTGGAGGGAAGATTCTTTGTACTTATCAGGAACGTGACTGAACTGACAAACACACATGAACCTGGGGCTTGGGTTGGGGAACTCAGCTGGGTCTGTGCAAGAACCAGTGTGGGAGAGCAATGGTTTGTCAAGATATTTTATCAGGCTGGGGAAAAAAAGCCTTTTTTTTTTTTTTTTTTTTTTTTACAGCCAAGGAACCTAGGGGTCCCTCCGCCCCTGGTGTTGGTGCCAGTGGTATCTGTGACACAGATGGGTTCCTTGGAGCATGTTCCTGCCAACCCCTCACTGCCCCGTGGGGGTCCTCCTCCAGACCCCCCACACAAGCAGGCTAGGGACAAAGGGCCTCAACAGTGATGCCTAGGAACTGGGGAGCCCCCTGCTCCCTGCCCCCGGGGGAAGATGGGGAGTAAGCGCTACAGCATCCAGAGATGCCCTACAGGCTCTAGGGGATAAGCCTCTACCAAATATAAGGGGCAAGGGCCATTGATACTTTTTCTAGTATATAGAACCCCAGGATCTTTGCACTTTGCTACATCCCTAGCTCAGTTTTCAGTTTTAATTTTGAGATAGAGTCTTGCTAAGTTGCTAACAACACATATGACTGGGTTCAAACATGTGAGCCTCCTGCCTCAGCTTCCCAAAGTGCTGGAATTACAGGCCAATGTCCCCATGGATACTTAAAATACTATGATGGAGCCAGGTGTGCTGGTATATGCCTATATCCCAGAACTTGGGAGGCTGAGGCTGTTGTGAATTTAGGGTTAGCATGAGTTAAAGAGGGAGACCCTGTTTCAGAAACAAGCAACAACAACAAAACCCAAAATGCTGGGATGAGGACACTTGGCAGAGACATGAGACTGAGCTGGAGTGGGTGGCAAGGGGATGGGAGAGAGCTTGAAGCATAGGTAGGAATTGGTGGGTCCCATTAAGGGAAGAAGGGTGTCCGGGCTGAGTGGGGAGCCATGTGAGAGGCAAGAGGGAGGGCGTGACCGTGGGCAGCTGAGCAGAGAGGGCCCTGACGGGAGCGCGCGCTATCGGGGCCTCCATGGCAGGCTGAGGAGTTAAGAGCGTTCCCTGGAGGCAATAGCGAGCCAGCGAAGGGTGCTGAGCTGGGAAGGGCAAGTCTGGTTTGCACTTTAGAAAGACCTCAGTTACAGTGAGGTGCCTTCGCCTGGGTGGCCCCTTGCCCTTAGAGGGCCAAGTCCTCATTAGCCGCGACAGGACTGTGTGGAAAACCCAACCTTATGGGCCTGGCTTTAAATAACTTCCTGTGGGTTTTAAATGACTTAGCCTCTGTCTTGAGCTTTCTCATCTGTAAAATGGGCTTAATATAAATGCATCCCCTTCCAGGGAGTGAAGAATTTACCATTCTTGCCATGTGGTGCCCAGGGCATAATAAACTCTGTGTATTACATGTCAGCTGTTATCGTCACTTATAAACTATGCCAGCTGGTGTAGTCACCTGCCTAAACCAGCAGAGGCTGGGCATGGTGGTCCACGCCTGTGATCCCAACACTCTAGGAGGCTGAGGCAGGCAGATTGAAAATTTGAGCTCAGCCTGGGCAACTTAGTGAGATCTTACCTCAAAATATAAAACAAGAAAGGTCTGGGGATGTAGCCCAGTGGGAAGGCCTTGATGTCAATTCTCAACACTGAAATAAACAAAAACAGAAAAAACAAAAACAAATTCTGTACAGGCATGTGTTAGATCAGTAAGAAACAGAGACCTGGATAGGTGTGGTGGTGCAAGCCTTGTCATTCCTGAGATTGGGGAGGCTGAGGCAGGAGGACTGCAAGTTCAAGTCTGGTCTGGGGCAGTTTAGTGATTAAGGAGAACCTGTCTTAACAAAAATTGGGGACTGGGGATGTAGCTGAGTGTAAAGGCCCTAGGTTCAATCTCTAGCCACCTCTGCCTCCCTGCCGCTCCCCCCCCCCCCACCCAAATACAAGAGAGAAACCTGGGTAAATCAGATCAAGTTCAAATTGCCCCATTCTAAATCAACGTGCACCTGTGCAGGCGAATAGGCCAATAAGGTCGCTTTCCACAGATGCCGCCCCATGGAGACTAGCGCAGGTAGGATGCCTCCGCAGGAAGAGGCAGGGAGGCGCCGGCAGGGAAAGGGTTACCAGGCGCTTCCTCCCTGCGCCCAGTCCCTCCGGGAGGCGCCGGCGCCAGCGCAGTGTCTGTTACCCAAGCCTCCCGAAGACACCGGGAGGGGGAACTATGAAAGCCTGGCTTTCAATTATTCAGCAGTTGGAGCTTCCTGGCCTGTCCGCGGGTCGGGCAGGAGCCGGAGGAAGACTTTGGCCAGAGTCCCCGGGCTGGGGCCACCTGGGCTGGAGATGGAGGAGGGCTGGTTCCCGGAGGGGCCAGCGGCCTGGCTTGGCCTGGCTCGGCAGGTGCTGGCGTCCCTCCCTGTGTCTGAGCCACAACCCTGTGGCTCCTCTCCTGCCTCCTCTCCAGTCCAGGCTGGGTCCAGCTGTGCCTGTCCCCCGCCCTGCAGCCTCAGTCCCTGCTGGTGGATAAGGGTGGCTGGGTGGAGGGGTTCCCAGGGCTGAGGCGGGGTACTCAGGGCAGGCAGGGCAGGAGAGGTGAGCCAGCTGACCGCAGGAGGAAGCCGGTGACTTGGCTGCAGGTGGATTCTGGGCAGCCAGTCCAGCCCCAGGCTACTAGCTCCTGTCCCGCACAGCAGCACAGCGGCCCAGGCTGTCCCTGCACCTGAAATGCCCTTCTTGCTACTTACTGCAAGGCTCCCAGGGCCACCACCTCGGAAAGCCTTCCCTAACTTCCTGGAGGGATGTGCCTTGGGGTCATCCTCTGGCTGCCACTCTGAACACTTGCCTGCTCCATCACATTTGTCCCCTGGCCAGCTAAGGGCTCTATAACGGTGACTACTGGGCTGAGCTGTCTTGTTCCTAGTGCCCCAGCACAGGGTAGCTGTGTGTGAACAATGGCTCTCTCTCTTTCTCTCTCTCCCTTTCTCTCTCTCTCTCTCCCCCATCCCTTCCTTTTCCTCTCCCTCTCTCTAAGACAGAATTTCTCTCTGTAGTTCAAGCTGGTCCTGAACTCATATGTAGCCCAGGCTGGCCTCAAACTCACAGCAATCCTCCTGCCTCAGCCTCCCAAGTTCTGGGGTTATGGGCGTGTGCCACCACACTCAGCTGGACCAACTGTTGAAATCCAGCCCATGTTTGTGTCCACGGGGACTTTGATGGGAAAGATCCCTGGTCAGCGCTCTTGAACACAGAACCTCTGTGTGCTGACATGTTCTTGGGTCACATTGTCATCTACTTTGTAAGAGCCCAGATCTGAATTGGGCCTGGTGGCATATACGCTTGTAGTTCCAGCACTGTGGGAGGTCGAGTCAGGAGGATCACAAGTTTGAGCCCACCAGCTTGGGCAATTTAGTGACCTAGAAAGACCATGTCTCAAAAAGAAGAAACAAACCAAACAACAACAACAACAACACAAAAAAAACCCCTAAAAACTGGGCTGGGGATGCAGCTCATTGGGAGGGCCCTGGGTTCAATTTCCAGTACCACAACAAGAACAAGAAAGGCAGGAAAGAAAGAAAAGGAAAAAAAAAATGTCCAGATCGGTCTATGAAGTGATAGGACTTGCCTGACACAAGCTCCTGCCTGTCAGCGGAGGGTCCCTGTCCCTTTTGGCTCCAATTGGGATTTCCAGAGCAGAAGTTTGGGTGGAGGGCCTCCAGGGACAAGAACTCTTACAGAAGGACCACATGCAGGCCACACAGCCCAGGGCACCAGTGCGGACCACTGTGGCCCAGGATAGGCCACGCAGAGACCTTATAAATGGGACAGACCTAGCCAAGTCAGGTGTTCAGTCTAGGGACATTTCAGAGGAGAGTAAAGACCCTCCCTCCCAGCAGGGGAATAGATCAGAGCAGGCAAGTTCAACTACAACTAAAACAGACCCGCTCAGCCAGCAGGCAGACAGACAGACCTCTGTAGAATGGTACCAATTTCAAACACGCAAGGTGCATTTCAGTCTCCCCTCCCCCATTCTAGTGGCGCAAAGCAGTCCCAGCCGCACCTGGCCCAGCCCACTCTGTTCAGTGGCTTTCAGGGAGGCTGACGCCTTCCAGCTAGGGAGCAGCGTCCACGCAGCTGCCTGAGCTGGAGCAGAGATTTGGAGGTGGGGCAATGGATGTCGTAAAAGAGCAGCTTCAGTTTTTAGCTGAGCTGTCAAGAGGTGGTAATCTTTGTCTCTGGGAAGGTACAAGCTGGATGCCTGGGGTCAGGGCTCCACGCCCTCTGAGGACCCACCCAAGCTAGATTCTGGGGCTGACTTGCCTGAAATCTGAGGCCCTGCTGGGCTCATAACCTGCCTCAACTCTCCCAAGGTCAGGCCCTCCCAGGCCAGGGAAGCAAGATGGGCTAGAGCTCCAGCAGTGGACCCTCTTCTCCTTTGAGGTTCCCTTATCTGGACAGTGTCAGGGGCCTGGACACTAGTGACATCCAGGTGGCCTGGGCTCAGAGTCCCTGGCAGTTCAGAGCTGAGAAAAGTGAACTATGGTAAGTGCCGTGCCCCCTCTCTTGACCCTCAGGTGTTATCAGCAGGAAGGACGGATGCTAGACAGACAACCAGGCCCCTCCACTCACCAGCGAGAGTGCCAGAAGAAGCCAAGGGCAGCTGCCACCACTGCCCACACAATCTCATTATGGAAAATTCCCTCTATTGACTCAGCTCTAATCAGGCAGGCTGCCCTGGGCATCCCCCTCCAGGTTCCTGCGGGCCAGCTGAGATCAAAGACAGCCGAGAGAACTGGGCTGGGGGCTGGAGCATCACCCGCCTTTCCCATCGATCCAGATGCGCCTCTTGTTGCTAGGCAACAGCCTCCAAGTCTCTCCCGGTCCTTCCTCCCCCAGGGGCTGCAGGATTGGGCAGCAAAGGGGGAGAAAGAGACCCCACCCTCCTCCTCTGTGTCTTCCCTTACCGCTAGAGACCTCTGTCACCAGGCTGAGCTCTCTGCGTCCTGCTCGGAGAGTGGCTCTCTTATTTTGGGAGCTTGACCCTCCCCATCAGTACAACCCTCCTTTCTCCCCCAACATCTGGGTATGTCTGTAGTGTACACAAAACCCACATTGCCTCGGCTCCGTGCACGTGCCCTCTCGGGAGACAGGCCAGGGAGGGACTCACAGTTGAGGAAACTGAGGCCCAGAGAGGGGTAGGGAGCCTAAGCAGGGGTCAGCAGCACAGTCGAGACCAGACTGCAGACTCCTGACCACCAAGTAGCACTGACCCTCACGCAGCAGCCATTCGATCTCAAGAGAACAACACCAGGGACACAATCAACTAGGCATTTCTGAGTGGGTTGACTTTTTTTTTTCCTTCTAAAACGTAGGGTACATTTCATAGTAGTTTTTTTGGTTGTTGTTTCAAGTGCTATAATTTAAGCTGTAAATTTGTGTTTTTAAACATGCATTAAAATGTACTGTGGGTTTGAGGGGCTGTAATTGACTAAATAATGTAGATCTGATCATTTTATCATAGTTTAATATTTTGCATATTTTATCTACTCTATACTGCTTGTCTTTCCTTTCCTTTCCCCCCCTCTTATGACTGAATACGCGTGCTGCATTCCAGTCATTGTTACAGGGTGACCTATTTATATCATGGCTGGTTGAGGACTTTAAGGTCTCTCCCCTTTGGAGGTCTTTAGACCCTGGGGGAGGTGTGAAGGAAAGGTTCTGGCTTTTCCTCATGGTCCCTGTCAAACCTTTAAAAAATTGTAACGGCGGGGGAGAAGAAGAGAATGAACAGTTCAAGGCTCAGCCTGAGAGCTGCCAGAAGTGCCCAGTGCCTGGGCAGCAACCTTGGCACCCAGCCATGGTCCCACCCCTGCCTGCCACCTGCTTGCATCCAGCTCTGCAGAAAGATCACAGCTCCCTACTGACTCCCCTGCCCAGCTCCAATCCTATACTTCAACTCTGAGAGGCACAGCTTTCCAGGGCCCATGACAAATGGCAACCAATTAATGCCAATTAATCTGATTAGCCTAAATAGTTAATTAAGCAGTTAATTAACAGCATCATTGACAATAACCCATGGCTCCCAAGGGATAGTGGGTAGGGGGTAGAAATGGTGGGTGAGGGCTAGGACTGGGGCCCTCCTTACTCTGGGAAAAAGTAAGCCTCCCAAAGTCACCTGGGAATGGGACTGCTCAGGCAGCAGTGGCCTCTTAGAGTTCCCCTAGCTCCATCATCAGCCCAGAATCTTCCTCAGGGAAGGTGACCTCCCAGCCTCAAGTCCTGCCCAAGCCCCTGGCCAGGGTGGAGAAGGAGAGACTTTGTTAGGAGAGACAGACCTCTGGCACAGCAGAGGAGAGGAAAAGGCGTCGAGTCTGGGAAACAATTCCACCCCACAATCCAGAAGAGAGCCCCTGTCTCTGCTGCCTCTGTCCCGTCCCCAGACCTAGCACCTCACAGCTTCCAAGCCCCATCAGAGCTATGGACACCCCCAAACTGCAGAGCATCCTGAGAGGCCATATGCACCCTTCAGCCCATCCTGGAGACGGGAGCTAGCAGTGACTGACCAGGTCCCCATCCTCACCGAGGAGCCAGTCTCGGGCACCCCGGAACAATGCAGTTCCTGGGTCTGTCGCACTTCTGAGCTGGGGGATGTGGGCGACTCTGTGTCTCAGTGTCTGTCAGCTGTGACCTGCCCACTTCAGAAGGTGTTGTGAAGCTAAGATTTATAATCCACACTCAGGGGCCTGGCCCGCGGAAATCCTGAGTGAGATGGAAGAGTAAACAACCAGAGGGAACACAGCAGCCCTGGGCACTAGGGGGCACGCAGGGGAAGAGAGATTGGTACTGACACCACCCAGGTGGTGTCAGAGTCTGGAGCTCAAGGAGGTGGAGGCAGCTTCAGATGACGGCCATAGTGGTTCTAGGTACGCCAGGTTGTCTACAAGCTACGTGGCTGTGTCCTGGGAATACACTGCAGGCCCCCCCTCTTCTCTTCATCTGTCCACATCACACTTGCCTTTTAGGGGTGACCTTCCAGAAGCAGCTCTGGCCTGTGTTCACCTGATGGGAAGTCCTGTGTCTTGTGCTATGCACAGGAGGAAGTCAGAGCCTGGCCTGCCACGAAGTCCCCCCAGGAGGTGCCCCTCTCTTTGGCCCAGGCCCTGACTCCCCAGTGACATTACTCCCCCAGCATCTGGTGCCCTGTCCTCCTCCATGTCTGTGCTCCCTCTGTCCTCTCTGCCAGAAATCCCCCCACCCTCTGGCAGACCTGCACTCCTCAGATAAAGTCCACCTGTGAAGCCAGCTCCCAAGTCAACCAGGCGGGAAGAACCCAAGCCCCGGCCACCCACAAGGCTCCCACATACCTGGGATTCTATCCCATTTCCAAGCTCTGCTTCTCTGCTATACGGAGGGCAGCTCAGGCCAGGACTGGCCTGCTCCTCCCTCCTCCCAGTGCCCAGCACAAGGCTGGGATCACAGCAATCACAGAGTCTTTAAGTTCAGAAGAGCAGCTGAGCTAATGTTTCATGAGTGAAGGAACGAGAGACCAGGTCTGCTTTCCGCTGTCCAAGGAGCAGGGGACTTCCTTTGTTCAAGAGAAAAACTGGGTGGTGCGGGCCTGTAATCCCAGCACGTGGGGAGGCCGATCAGGAGGACTGCAAATTCGAGCCCAGCCTAGGCAATTTAGCAATTTAGTGAAATCCTAGGAAAAGGAAAAGGAAAAGAGCTGGGATGTAGTTCAGTGCAAAGGCCCTAAGATTGTTCTCTAATACTCCACACACACACACACACACACACACACACACACACACACACACACACCCACCCATACAAGAGGGACAGAAGACAGAGATGTTCTGAGGAGACCAACGGGTGGGTCACAAGGACCAAGAGGCATTTTTCAGGTAGGCCAGATGATGGAGAGGGGACAGGACTGCCCAGAGGTGGAGCCTGCTGGTGTCCCAGAGTCCCTTTTTCCCCAGAGACCCCCTCTGCTCCCTTGATGGTGCTAAAAGTCATTCCCCCAACATGGGCTCTCTCTCTGATGCCAAGGGCCATACCATCAACTGGGGATGGCCGTGAGGAGCAGGCTCTCCCTGTTGTTACCCACAGGCCTCTTCTTCCTGAGCGACTGTAGCCCGGAGCGCATGTGCACACGCCCCAGTCCTACCTCCTGGGGGCTGGAACCTGCCACCCTTCAATTGTACCACCACTTCCTGTCCAGACGCCTCCCCACTGGCATCTCTGTTCTCCTTGTTCTCATCACCCTTCGCACGATCAGTAGGGAGTGACCTTCCTGACGCGCGTGCCTCACCATTGCATGACATTGCTCCAAGATCATCTGTGTCTCTCTTGCTTCCAGATAAATTTCCAGCTCCTGCAACATTTCCCATATCCTCAGTGCCCAACCCCGCCTAGCACTACCCCCTGGGATGCCCTCTGTTCCCTCAAATGTCCTCTGCTTCTCCTACATTAGACAGTTTGATCCCACCCCTCCTCCTTAACCCAACCAGGACTTTTCTTTCTCTCTTCTGTTTTCTTTTTCTTTTTCTTCTTTTTTTTTTTTAGACAGGGTCTCATTCTGTAGTCCAGGCTGGTCTTGAACTCACTATGAAACCCAGGCTGCTCTTGAACTCAAGCAGCCCTCCTGCCTCAGACTGCTGAGTGTTAGAATTATCGGTATGTGCCACCACAACCCGCTTATGTGGTGCTGGAGAATAAGGCCTTGGGCTTGCTAGACAAATGCTTTAACCACTGAGCTATGCCCTTAGCCCCTCACCTGGGACTTTTTTTTTGCCCATGCTGGTCTCTGGGTGTCACCCTCTGGCACCTTCTCTTCCTGTCATTCTTCAAGCTTCGAACTGAAATCTCACTTTTCCCAGAGGCTACTCCGCTTGCTGCCCATGTCCTGTGGACAATGTGGTTCTAACAGAACCTCAGTGAGTTGTCACAGTCATTCCTCACAGCTGCCTGCCTTTCCCACTGCTTCAGTCACTCCTCAAGCTCAGGGTCAGTCTCAAATCCACCTGTGTCCTCAGGGCTTCTATGGTGCCCAGAAAATCAGAGGCACTCACTGAGTACTGGTTGCATGGTCTCCACTCAAAGGGTGGCCAGCACCTCTCAGGAGTGTACTGGCTTTGATTCCCCCTAAGTGCATACCCGTTACCTGAGTCCCTGTCACAGCACACCTGGAGGCAGGTACTATTCTGCCCACTGTCAAGGAGAGGAGTCAGACCAGGGATTAGAGGAAGCCCCCGGCCCCTAGAACATCGGGCGTGGCCTGACTAGCTCTGAGCTCCTTCCTCTGAGGTCTTCCCAGGCCTGTGTTCTCCCAAGTGGCCTTGTACCTCTTCACACTCGCCCCTGCCATGAGCTTGGACCAGCTGCCACCGCGGCAAAGGGTGTTGAGAAGGCAGGTCCACCTCTTTGTTATGACCTGCCACGGGTGGCCCAGGCATCCTCTCTAAGGGAAGCCCACAGGCAGCAGACCCCAAAGATGCGGTCACCCTGGAGGGCAGGAGAAGAAGGCAGAGCTCCCCGTGCTCCCTTGTTCTTTGGGAAGCAGGTCACCAGCTCAGCCTTTAGGTGGCCAGTAAGGCATTCAATACCCAGCACCAGGAAAAAAAAGTCTCGTTTTTGAAGAATCTTTAAAGACATCAGAGAACGTTCGAGATAAAGTGAAAACACAGATACAGACCTCTCTCAACAGCACATTCCCTGTTAGTTAACTCTATGTATTCATGAACACATGGGTAAAAACCTGCAAAGGACATACGCCACCACATTCTTAGTGTTTATTTTTGGGTGATGGGATTCTTTGTGATTTCTTTTTTTTCCTTGGTTTTTGTATTTCTCAAGTCTTGTATGTGCAAACATGCCATTTGTTTTTTCTTTTTTCTTTTGTGGTATAAGGGATCGAGCTCAGGGCCTTCACATGGAGCTACATTCCCAGCCCATTTTTGTTTTTGATTTTGAGACAGTGTCTCACTTAAGACACTATGTTGGGCTCAAATTTGTGATACTCCTGCCTCAGCCTCCCAGAGTGCTGGGGTGACAGGCTTGCACCACTTGACCAAGGCTAGTCTCCATTCTTAAAATTAAATGTTTCAATACAACTCGCTTTTTACCTGCCTCCATTCTGGGGGTTCCAGGGTGGAAGAGGGTGGGAGGCAGATCAGTGCCCCAGTCGAGGATGCTGCCGGGACCCCAGTATCCTGGGAGGTGGACCGAGCATCCTCACAGCCATCAGAGGCCCTGGCAGAATGCTGAGGGAGTCAGTGTCATCCGCCAGCTTTAGCTGGCACAGCAGCATCTGCAGTGGGCATGAGGCCAGGGTGAGGGTGGCTGGAGGCTGAGGCCAGGCTGTCTGCCGAGGAAGCAGCTCAGCAGCCTCATGGGGTGGTGGCTTTTAGCTCCAGGGACATCCCTGGGGTTGGGGGCTGCTCTGGAGCCAGGCCATATGTGGCTCTGAGGAAGCCTTTCTTAAGGCCAGTACCCACCCTGGACCTGTCTCGCCTGCCCCGGTCACCGGAGAGTCCCATTCTGTATGACTCCAGGACAACAGGACTGGGCCTCTGGGGAAGAAGCTGTCGCCCTTCTGTGCTCATGATCGAGAGGGAAGGAGCAAGAGATCAGAGGTGGCTCAAGTGCTCAGCCCTGGGAAGATCCAGGCTGGGCCAGCCTCAGGTCTGCGATTGCTGGTAGTGAGCTTCCCCGTCTTAGGCCTTTCTGTTCCCCTGGGATCGTCCAGTCCCTGATATCACCAAACTCTTTCCCCTCATTCATCTCTTCCTCACTTCTTCAGTACCACCACCCTCTTCTCCTCACTGAGCCTCTTGCCTCCCAGGGGGTCGCCTTCACAGATCCCTTCTCCCCTCATTGGCCCCCCACGAGTTTCCCAGGCTTTCACTGAGCCCAGCAAGAAGGGACTTCTATGCTCTTGCCGGCCCTCTCCACGCAGCCTGGATGAGCTGTCTTTCCCAGACTTTACATCCTCTCCAGAGCACCAGCTGCAAAATCCCTTCCTGTCCTCTAACCCCATAAACCAGCCTCAGCCACTGTACCCCGGCTGCTTCCTGCACCTGTGCATGGTGCTCCTGGGGCCTCCTGGACTCTGGAGAACAACTCTGGGAAATGTGGGGAGGCCATCTGCAGTGTCCCCATGGATCACTTCAAGTTCAAGGACGAGGGGGGCCTAATCTTGGCAAGGCCAGAGTCCTGGGCTCCCTTAATGAGCCGTGAGGCCTCTCCGGACTGGTTTCCCATTTAGTTAGAACTGCAAGTCTGGCACTGGGAAGGACAGATGAATTTGAGATCTCAGCTGAAACTAATAAATCACAGCTTGAAACACTGGAGGGGACTTCTATCTCTGCTGATGGAGCCATGAGCTTCCTGAGGAACATATTTAGAGGGCTGAGAGATCTTAAAATCTTGGTGCTTACAGGGACTTATCATTTTATGATCAGGGACATCGAGACAGAGATCGGAAGGGACACGTTCAAGGTCACACAAAAGCCAGGATCAGAGGTGGGCCTAGAAAGAAGGTCCCAGAGCCCTTCAGTTTCTTTATCACAAGCCATTTCCCCAGACCCCTGCTAACCCACAGTGCTCTAGGTGACCCTCAGGAAAGCCTGGAGAATTGGGGGTAGTGTGGTGTTGTGGGTCTCTGAGATAGTGAGCTTGGGTTGCACCAGGACCTTTCTCTATGACCTTGGAGACATCACACCAGCCTCTTGGGACTTGCTTTGCTCTTTGGGGAAGGGGAGACAGCAGCACTTTGCACCAAGTTCTGTTAGGATGAGAAGAGATCAGGCACAGGAAAGGGCAGGTTCTTGGCGGGGCTCAGGAGTTAAGAAAGGGAAGCCAGGCTCCCCAACTTCCTCATCAGCACCCCTAACTGGCTTCTAGGATAGGAGGAGCTACAATATTGTCCCTCAGAGCAATAAGACAAGATCGGAGGAGGTGATGGGGATACTAAGGGGGGCTGCTTGTGACCATTCTGCTGGCAGCTTGCTGTGACCATGAGCTTTCTCAGTGGATGAAGGCTAACCACTTAGGAAAGAAAGGATACTCGCTGCCTTGCCTCAGTCAGCAAGAGGCTGCCAGGCAGAGAGGTGGAATGTGGGTACAGCAGTGAGCAGAGGAACATGACCAGACTTCGCCTTAGCGGTAGGACAGTGGCAGGGATGGGCAGCAGACGGAGCATCCAGCTGTCAGTTTAAAAGCACATTCTACTTCCACATATCCTGGTGACCTTGAGAGAATCGTCTCCTTACTGCATGGTGCACCTCACTCTCATGCCTCGGGCTCTCCACCTGTGAAGCTGGCACCATGAATCCAAAGACTGGCATTTAACTGGGCTTTGATATCAAGAAGTTGGGACAGGTTGTCAATAACACTCTTACCCCTGGGAAGACAGCCTGAGTGGCTTCATGACCTTGGGAAAGTCACTCAAAACTTGTTTCTCAGCTCTGAAAAAGGGACAATAATGTTTTCCTTGGGAAGCATTTGTGAGGACTCTCTGAGCCAACTGTAGCATTGTGCCTAGCCCAGAGCCTGGCATGATACCTTCCATCAGTGCCTACCTCCTCATGGAAGAGAAGACGTACTGCAAATATCGCTGGACCCTTCCCGTTTTTATTCAGCTCTTCCTTAACGAAGTTGTAAAGAATTTCTTAGAACATCTATGTGCTAACACTCGCCCAGCGTCTTACAGTGGTGCCCCATCCCTGGTTTGGATGATGTCTTTTCAGCAACAAAAGTGGTATTTTTAACTCTGCACCTGCTTTACAGACATGAACCAGGCTCACAAAGGTCAAGTGGCTTACCTGAGGTCACGTAACCAAGATTTGACCCCATCTCTCTCTAGGAGTCCATAACTCCCACCCCCACCTCTGAAAACCCACTCCATTCTTTAGTTACTCCTCAAGAATTCCTCCTCCACCCCTTGCAGGAGAGTGGGGTGGGGCACAAAGTTAACGAACCACAAAGCTGATGTCGTGTGGGAGCGATTTCCTAGCCAACTTGGTCCTATTTCTGGCTGAGGAAGAATCTGGGACCACGACCTTAAGATGCCCCCTGGACAGAGGACTCTTCAGCTCCTGTTCTGGCGTCCCTAGAAGTACTTGCCTTTTCCCTTGACACAAGTCAGAAGACCAGCCCAGGTTCCTGGTGCGAGGAGTGTGTGAGTGGGTGTGGGGACTGAGAAGTTATGGCTGGGATAGAGCACCGGCACTGGATACCAGGGCAGACCTGGGTGTCTTTCTCTTGCTCTCCCCACATCTGTCTTCACCACGGACCTGCAGCTAGGAGCAGAGACTGCAGGAGGCTCAACACTGTCCAGGCAAGAGCTCTGGGAGGGAGAGGGAGGAGGCAGAGGCTGCGTCTCTTTTCTCGGCCCTCCTCTACCAGGATTTCACCAAGGGGCTTGGCCCACTCTAAGCTCTAGAAACTCTCTGAGCATCCAGAGAGGCCACGGAGAGCCCTCCTCTCAAACTCTTAGTGGCTATTTTCTCATCTGTGTCCTCCACTGGCTTCCCAGCGTGAGAGTAAATGCCAGCCTGTGTGAGACCCAGTTCTTGTTGCCAGCTCCCGCTTCCCCAGGGGCATTTGGGTAGCTGGGAAAGGGGCCAGACTGTCCCCTTGCGGGCACCTCCTGCTGGATAGAGGCCAGCAACCAGGTGGGGGCCGGCTCCCTCTACCCGTGCCGGTGACCACCACATCCACAGGGACCTGCAGCTGTCTCTCTCTTCCCTGGAGAGTAGGTCCTTCTCCTTAGGTGGGGGAAGGCAGCAACCGGACTGCAGCGCGGGGCTTCCCTGGCATCGTGACAGGCTGGACCTGTCATGTATGCCCAGGAGTCTTGCCCGTGACCCCACAGGGTTCTCACTTTCTCCATCCTTCTCAGTGAAAAGAACAACGTTTCTCGTTTCTGTTCCCCAGGTGCCTCGCACGCCCCGACACGCTTTCGGTTTCCCCAGATCCATCCTTAGCTGTGAGGCTGAGGACTTGGGTCCCAGGCCCGAGGCTCAACCCAGCCCCAGCCCCTCAGGGAAATGCTCCTGCCCCACCAGGGGTTCTCACCTCCTTGCTGACCGCCGCAGTCTGCTGGGCGCTGGAGCCACGTCCTTCTGCCCCGCTTGTCCGAACTGCCTCCTCAGCTTAGCTCGACAGGGCAGCTCTGCGGCCCCCGCGGCCCCTCGCCCTCCGTCTCCCCGCGGGCGCCGCTGCCGCCGATTGCTGAAATGCTGGACAGCGCACTACCATAGAGGCGGCCTCCTGGTCCGCCCGTTGGACAGAGCGGCCAGCCTCCGGGCGCCCACAGCGCCCTCGTCAGGCACGGAGGACCTCTAGCGGAAGAGGTAAGGGGCCAAGAGTCTGGACAGGGACCCGAGGCCGGTGTCCACCCTTAATGGGTGGCTCCCAGAGAGGCTCCTGGAGAGAGGGAGATTATTAATTTGAATCTGGGAATAGCACTCAGGATTCAGAAACTTCGCCAGGACTGTTTGTGCTGCTGCTAAGAGTGCGCTGGGGTCTGGCTAAGGGAAATCCCCAGGACGGCCGTGTAGTTATGCTCAAAGGAGAGAGGAATTGTTTTATTTTATTTGTACGGAGGCTCCAGGCCGGCACCTTTGCACTGAGCCACACCTGCAGTCCAGTTTTTGTTTTTTCAAATTTTGAGATAAGGTCTTGCCAAGTCAATAAGTTGCCCAGGCTGAGACTGAGCTTTCAATCCTCCTGCTTCGGCCTCCCAGAGTGTTGGAATTACAGGTGCTCATCTTTTGTCACTGCTGGATCAAGAGAGAATATGGGGTCCTGAGTTCAAATCACCTTTTGGTTATTCTGTGTGGCTTTTGGTAGCTTGCTCCCTTTTTTGTCCTTTTGGTGAGTTGGCCAAATGGAAAAACTTAAAATGTGGGGCAGCATTAGGAGTCTAGAGCCTTCCCTCGTGGAAGCCAGGAAGGGGGAGACCTCTGCCTGAGCCCACAAGGTTGTCTCAGGGAGCAGGCTAGAAGTGCCAGAATAGACCAGAAAGGGCTGATCTGGGGTGAGGCAAGTCCGAGGCATGAGATCCAGATTTTTTTTTTTTTGGGGGGGGAGGGAATACTGGGGAACGAACACAGGGCCTTCACACTGAGTTACATCCCCAGCAACAAAAGTGGTATTTTTAACTCTGCACCTGCTTTACAGACATGAACCAGGCTCACAAAGGTCAAGTGGCTTACCTGAGGTCACGTAACCAAGATTTTTAAAAAATTTTATGTTGAGACAGGGCCTTGCTTAATCACTAACTTGCTCAGGTTGGGCTTGGACTTGAGATCCTGCTGCTTTGGTCTCCTAGAATATATTACCCCCAAATCTGGGAGTATGTGCTGAGAGAGAGAGAGAGAGAGAGAGAGAGAGAGAGAGAGAGAGAGTGTTGTCCCTCCACTGGCTGCAGAACAAAGCTTGATGGTGGGAAGGAGGGTGGGCTAAGCTGCTTCTGCCAGTACTGCAGCCCCAGTGCCCCAAGGGTGAGTCCTCAGCTGGTCTTGTGCCTTCTGGCTGCATGAATATTTCATTGGTCGGGGCTTTGGGCTGGAAAGCACTGCTCAGCTGCCCCCTCTGCATGGCTGGGCCCCCCAAAGCAGAAGAACAGGCAGATCAAGGGCTGGAAGGGGCCCCCCCTCCTCCCTGAGGGCTGCAGCTTCTGGCCTGAGGAGCCACGGCTGGATGTACACAAAGCGGTAGAGGAGGGAGAAATGAGCTCCCATCTCAGATTGAGGCCCGTGCCTTACACACAGTTGGCTTCATGAGACTCGCCACATTTACTTGGTTCCTGACCAGACTTGGCTTTGGCTGTGTTGGGAACCGGTGCCCGGGAACACTGCCCCATCCAGGCACCGCTCTCCTGCCCTCTCCTCAGCTGCCTCTGCAGCCAGTTCCCTGGCTTCACCGCAGACGCTGGCTCAGGGAGCAGGGGATTGAGGCCTGACCAAACCTCTACAGCCACCATGGAGCCCTTATTCCACCAGGGACAGGGGCGCCCTGGGAGCCTGGGCTGTGTCTTGGTCCCAGGGTTCCCCTCAGCCCTTGCAGTTTTTTGCCGTGGCTTACAGGGAGAAAGTTTTACCTTGGTTTCCCTGCCCAGCCTGCTGAAGAAAGAAAGAAAAGAAAAAAGAAAGAAAGAAAGGAAGGAAGGAAGGAAGGAAGAAAGAAAGAAAGAAAGAAAGAAAGAAAGAAAAAGCTCTTGTCCTTGTGTTTCACCAGCAGCAGCACCATCTGTGCTGGTGTTTCTGTTGGATCGGCTTGATCTGCCCTATGCTCCTCTTTCTTTGCCTCGACCTTGGGAGGCTGACCTCTGTGGGTGGACCGCCCAGGCACCCCGCTCACGCTGCTGGTGGGGTTGTCCAAGGACAGACACCACCAGAAAGAGGGTGAAGGGTGGCAGGAGAGAGCAATTGGGGATCTTCAATGTGCTGAGTTCCTTCTTCCAATCCTGGCCAAACTCTGGCTTTCCATTTCCTCTCCCCTGTGGCACTTGAGGCCGAGAAGGTGGTGGTCACCGCCCACCACTGGAACTCTGTTTCTCTTGCCCCCTGGGTCCAGCTTGTGTCCCTGCCTGCAGCTCCGAGCGAAACTTCACTTAGCTGTCTGCTTCCTCCCTCCCCTGCTTTGTTCTTTAAGTCAGAGCTCCGGACTCCTTGACCCTTTCAGCTCCTCTCTTCTCTCCCCAGATACTTTCTCTTCCTCCTGACCCCCACCATGCCTGTTCGGGCCCAGCCTGGGTATGAGGCTCCTGCCCAGTGCCCACCACTCTGCACCCACTTTCCTTCTGAATCTACATCTTTCTCACACAGCATAAGACCTCCCTGCGGAAAAACAATACCTCGCTGGGCCTGGTGGCGCATGCTTCTAAATCCAAGCACTCCGGGTAGCCGAGGCAGGAGGATCAACAAGTTCAAGTCCAGCCTAAGACCTTGTCTCAAAAACAAACAAAATATCCCCCATCCAACATTGAATAGATGTTTATACACCCGTGTTCGCTGCAGCAACAGTGCTTACTGACTTTTTCTCAGTGGTGTTAATGACATTCACAATGTTGTACGACCGTCACCACCATCCGCCCTCAGGACTTAATCTTTCCTACCTGAAATCCTGTGCTCTTAAAACACCAACTCCACGTCCTTGTGTCCGTTGCTACTTATCTGAAGGCTCTGAGGACCTCACAGAAGTGGGATCACGCGGCATGTGTCCTTCCGTGACTACCCATTCCAGTTAGTGTCATGTCTTAGGCTCTATCTGTGTTGAGATGGAAGGCAGGATTTCCTTCTTTTTAAAGGTTGAATAATATTCCTCTGCATGGGTAAATATGGTCTGCAGCAGATCCCACGTTTCAGGGGCTGTGAAGGATACTGCTGTGCACATGGGTGTTCGAGTATCTGCCCAAGTCCCTGCTTTCAGTTCCTCTCTATATATGCCCAGAAATGGAATTAATGGATCAGACATTGGTTCTGTGTCTCATTTTTTTGAGGAACTGCTAACTTGTTTTCACAGTGACTTCATCAAGTGTATTCCCACAATGCAAAGCGTTCCTGTCCCCACATCTTCACCAACACGTGTCCTTTTCTTTTGTCTTTTCTTTGTTAAGTGATAGCCATCCTGAATGGTGTGAGGAAGGATCATGCCTTTCTTTCTTTTTTTTTTAAGACAGGGTCTCGCTCTGTAGCCCAGGCTGGTCTTGAACTCACTATGGAGCCCAGGCTGGCCTTGGACTCATAGCAATCCTACTTCTTCAGCCTCCTGAGTGCTGGAATTATAGGTGTGCGCTACCACACCTGGATTATGTGGTGCTGGAGAATCAAACTAGGTACTTAGTGCTTGACTTAGCTCTTGCTCAGCAAGAGCTTTAACTGCTGAGCCATCTTCCAGCCCCATGCCTTTCCCTGATGATTAGTGACGTTGCGCGTCCGCGAGCTTATTGGCCTTCTGTCCTGCCTTCAGCCCTGGACTGTATCTCCGACCAGATTTTTTAAAAAATATTTTTGATTTTGAGGCCCGGTCTTGCTGAATTGCCACGGCTGGGCTCCTGCTGTCCTCTTCCAGCCTCCTAGCGGGTTGGGCTTATCACCAAGTATCTTATTCCTCAACTTCTGGTTTTAGTTCTGTCTTTTCACTCTAGACCTTGAGCTCCAAACGGCCAGAGACTTTGCCCCTTGCTCTACTCCCAGCTCTGGCTCTACTGATGCTCAGTAAACATTCATTGATCGAATACCCACTCTAGATGCTTCCCTGACTCTTGTCCCAACCTCTCTTCTGCCTGTCCTCACCAGACACAGTTGTGTCTGACAGTCAGCCGCTTGCACTGGGAAGGTAAGGTGCTGTGTCGTCAACACAGGCTAAGATTCCGACTCAGCACCCCCCCAAAGTGCTTGTGTGCTCTCTGCTTTCCCCACATCCAGACTCCCTTAATTCGACCTGTCCCTAGGTTGGGCATTGCCAGCATCCTTCGCCTCCTCCCTCCCTCCCCCACACCTCCACTGACCTTTGCACTTGCTGTCCCTCACCTGTGTGCAGGGTGAGTCCCCCTTCCAGGTTGACCCCCTAGGTCCACCCTCCCGGGGCCTTTCGCACAGAGGCACGAACTGGATGGCCCTGTGGTGGGAGGCCATGGCGGACTTTCATCCTCCACGTGGTAGAGTGCCCAGGAGAGCAGCTTATGATGATCTTGACTCCAGAATTGGCCTTGCCCTGGCTCCGGCTCCCTCTGTGCCACCAAGGCTGGGTTTGGTCCATCTAGGTAAGCCTCGTGCCAACACACGAGAGGCAGAATCATTCCGTGGTGCATTGAATTATCTGTTCTTTTTCTTTTTTTTTTTTTTACCCCCCTCCAATACTGAGGATTCAACCCAGAGCCGTAGCACTGAGCTATTTCTCCAGTCTATTTCTTAGATTTTGATTTTGAGACAGGGTCACTTAGGCTGAGCTCTAATTTGCAATCCTCCTGCCTCAGCCTCTCAGAGTGCTGGGATCACAGACCTGTGGCATCCGGCTTAGGGGGTATTCTGGCTTTGTTTTTCTTGCCAAGCTGTTCTCTGGCTGTCTCTCTCTTCCTACCCTCTTCACCATGAAATCTGCTCAGCCCTTGACCTGGTCCTGGTGACACAGGCCTGCAATCTCAGCACTCTGGGAGGCTGAGACAGGAGAATCACACGTTCAAGCTCAGCCTGGGCAACTCATCCAGCTGGCAAGGCCCTGTCTCAAAATAAAAAAGAAAAAAGGGCCAGGGATGTAGCTCAATATGAAGGTCTGGGCTGGCGCTCCAATGCTACAGGAAAAAAGCTTAAGAACCTGCTGAGCCTCCTCTGTGGCTGCGGTTTGCCTCTTTCTACATGGTGTGATACAGATACGCACCTCGGTTTTGGGGCTGGTGGCTCACTTCTGTGTGTCCCCAGGCACTCCCATGACCCTGTGCTCCCTCCTGAGCATCCTCAGGTCGTGGCTAAAGGTGCCCCTGCCTGAGCCTCACTCTGGACCTGCTGTCATGGTCACCTAGTGCTGCGTCGCAAATAATCCAGACTTGATGCCATCAGGAAGCTTCCTTTATACTAAGTTTTTGTTAAGTTTGTAGGTTCCCTTGTGGCTTGCGGCTGATGGGTGGGCTGAGAGCCCGAGATGCCTTCCGCCTCAAGTCTGGGGCCCTGTGGCAATGGCTGGGGGTCTGGGGCCGGCTCTGTCCTCTCCTGCTCTCGGGAGACTTGGGCCTCACTTCTTACTCTGCTCAAGGAAATGGGAGCAAGTGTTCCAAAGAGGGAAGTAGCAGGATCACGGCTTTCTCTGTCTGTCTAATCCCCAGTGAGAAAGAGAGACACGGAGAGAAATGGAGAGAGGCAGATACTCAGCCCAATTGTTGATTAGTCTATCTATTTTTTGAGACAGTGTCTCGCTCTGTAGCCCAGGCTGGTCCTGAACTCACTATGGAGCCCAGGCTGGCCTTGGACTCACAGCAATCCTCCTGCCTCAGCCTCCCAAGTGCTGATGACAGGCGTGCGTCACCACACCCAGCTTATGTGGTGTTGGGGAATCAAACCTAGGTTTATAACCCCAGCCCCTATTTATTTATTTTTGAGACAAAGTCTCCCTCTGTAGTCCAGGCTGGTCCTGAACTCACTATGGAACCCAGACTGGCCTTGAACTCATGGCAGTACTCCTGCCTCAGCCTCCTAAGTGCTGAGATTACTGGCCTGTGCTACCACAGCTGGATAATCTTTAGGTGGTGCTGGGGATGCAAACCCAGTTCCTTTCGCATGCTAGGCAAGGGTTAAGTTGCTCAGGCTGGGCTTAACTTGTTATTGTCCTGCCTCAGCCTCCTACGGTGCTGGCATTGCAGGCGTGTGCCCCCATGCCTCGCCACAGGCTCTTTTTCTAATGATTACAGATCTTCTCCGGGTCAGAGTCTGGAGGAGGGTGGCCATGGCCATGGTCTGGTGGCTCATGTCAGAGAATGACAACACTGGGCCCCAGTTCCCGCCCCTCCCTGGTCCTGTCACCTCTCATTTCTGCTGTCAACCTCCTTTCTCTCTCCCCTGAAAGCCTAGCACCCCGCTGTGTACATACTGGTTTGGGGACCAGTGGGGATCACACCACCTCTTTCTCTTTGCGCCTTTCTCTGCTGGGCCCCCCCAGATGCTTCCTTGCCTCCCCCCTCTTCCTTCCAGCATGTTGCTCTCTCTCTCTCTCTCTCTCTCTCTCTCTTCTCTCTGCAGAGTCTGGGAAATTGAAGGGTCCCTTGTGGCAGATGGGCAGGGCTGACCTTGAAGCAGATCTTTAATAAAAAATGAACAGGGGCGGGAGGCCCCTGCTCGCCTCCCCTGCGGCCCCCCTCCCTCTCCTCTGCTTATAAATCCATCTAAGCAGCAGGCCCTGGTAAAGCATTGTTCTGTTTCGGCTGCTTTAGAGGGGACAGATCCTCAGCCCAGAGGGTGGGAGGATCTGGGAGGCAGAGAGGAGCAGAGGGGGCAGTGTGCTATGGGTGCACGTGACCCCTGTGGCCACCCCTTGGTCACCAAGGACTGTCACTGTCCTAGTGGCTCAGCCCCATCCTCGGCCTTGATCAGCCTAGAAATCAAGTCCTCAGCACACTTAGGTCCACTCCCAGCTTGGGCCTGGGTGACAGAGACCGCACCTCTGAAAAGTGCTGGATTCCAGGGAATGTGTGTTGTCATTAGCTCTAACCTCACACGGAGCCCGTGAGGTGGGGATCACTGAGGGTCACAGTGGCTCAGAACGTGCCCACAGCCACCAGTCCATAAGCAATCCGGGCAACGACTTGAATCAGGATCTGTTCAGCCCAAAGTCAAGTCTGTCTATAAAGCATTGGCCTTAGAGATGGGAAACCCACCCTCCCTTGAAGCTGGGTCCTGATGGGGGTACAGACAGCCCTGAATCTGCACCCTCCTACACCTTCTCCTGAACACAGGGGAATCACAGAGCCAGATTTCTCTGGACACCTCCATCCCTTTTTTGAGACAGAATCTTATTCTCTGGTCCAGGCTGGTCCTAAGCTCACTGGGGAGCTCAGGGTGGCCTTGAAGTCAGCACTTCTGCCTAAGCCTCCTGAGTGCTGGAATTATAGGCATGTGCCAGCACGCCCAGCTATTATGTGGTGGTAGGGGAGCGTGGTGCTGGGGGATCAAACCCAGGCTCTTGCATTTCCTAGCCAAGTGCTCTAATCACTGAGTTCTAATCCCCCAGCCTTTCCCCCAACTGTTGTGTGGGAATGGGTCTTACAGAAGGCCTCTGGACACATGGGGATAGAGATTTGTGGATATAGTGTGTGTGTGTGTGTGTGTGTGTGTGTGTGCGTGCGTGCATGCATGTGTGTGTGTGTGTGTGTGTAAAACAAAATGAGTGAATGAGTAAATTTCTTTTTTTGAGACTTCTGTAGCCTCTGCTGGCCTGTTTTTTGTTTGTTTGTTTGTTTGTTTTGGTTTTTTTTTTTTTTTTGGAGACAGGGTCTCACTCTGTAGCCCAGGCTGGCCTCTGCTGGCCTTGAACTCATGGCAATCCTCCTGCCTCAGCCTCCTGAGTGTTGAGATTATATTTGTGCAACACCATGCCTGGCTAATTTTACATGGTGCTGGGGAATTAAATCCAGGGCCTCGAGCATGCTAGACAAGAGCTCTAACCATTGAGTTAGGCATCCAGCCCTAAAGAATAAATTTTTGAATAAATTTGCAAATAAATGAATGAACGAATGAGAATTCACTCAAACAAATAAGTGAATGAGGCATGGAGTGTGAATTTCACCAATCGGTGAAGACCGAGGCAGGACACAGAGTGTGTTCTCCTCTCTCAGCCCTCCCTACCTTTAGAGTCTGCTATGACAGAGATGTCCCCTTGGAAGATGGTTACGTTGCCAAGGTGACGAGAATGTCCAGGCCTCATCTCCCGGCACAGCGTTCCTTGTTCATATGAAGACGGGAGCGTGTGGCTTGTTCTCACTGCGGAACACGAGCAGAGGGGCGTCTTCCGGGAAGGCCACCTAAGCCGCAGCCCAGCCCTCTTCTCCCTTCTCTCCTGTCTGCCGTAAGATGGACGGGCACTGGGCCCTGAGTCGTCACATGGAGAGAAGAGGCCTGCTGACTGAGACTCCCGGACAATGAGCTAGAGACGGCGGGCAGGCACCTGTAGTCCCAACACTGAGGGAGGCTGAGACGGGAGAATGCTGAATTTGAGGCCTGCCTGGGCAACTTAGAGAGACCTGGCCTCAAAATCCAAAATAAAGAGGTCTGGGGATGCAGGTCAGTGGCCTGTGCCCTGGGCTCGACCCCAGTGGCCCTGAAGGGTCGGAGCGTACTGGTCTCAGCAGCTAGCATTGCCCTGATGTACGCACAGAATTCCATGGCCACCAAGGTATGGCTGGGTAGAATTCCCCTGCAGGCTTCATTCAGCCATGGAACTCAGGCCCAAAACCATTCAGGCAGGGACTGTGGTGACCTCGGCCGGGACCTGTGACCTTCTTCCTTTGCCTGCCAGTGGTGGGGACGAGCTCACAAGCTCACAGCTTCTGCCTCCCCTCTTAGAGCTCATGGGCAGTTAATGCCATGCCTGAGTTGGGCCAGGAGCGCAGGCACTGGGGTGGACAGCAGTCACAGACAAGCTCATCTCCAGTGTGATGGGTCAGGACAGTGGCCACCTCCAGAGGGTGGTGACACCAGCAGGGCACAGGGTGGCTATGCGATGGGTCTCCTGGTGTAGACACGGGGTACATGGGAGTCGTGGGTGCACGATTTCCACAACTTCTGAGTGTATATTGCTTTTCAGGGAAATTTTTCAAACATAGCCAGGTGTAATGGTACCATAATCCTAGTCCTTTGGGAGGCTGAGGCAGGAGGATGGCAGTTCAAGCCCAGACTTAGAGGGATCCTCTCAAAATAATAAAATAAAATAATAGACAGATGGATGGGAATGTAATGTGCTGTGAAGACCTGGGGTTCTATCTTCAGTGACACACACATGCATATATGCAAATAAATACATAACAAAATGTCCTGGAGAGGGAAGGGTAGGATGAAGGGAGGGAAAAAGTGAATGAAGACAGGATGGGGACAAGGGGAAATGGGGGTCAGGGGGCAGAGGGCAGAAGGTGGCTCTGCCCCTTTGCCTGTGATAAGGGCCTGGGGCCACCTACTCCCTGTCTGTGGCAGGTCCCCCTAGGCTATACTCCACTCATCCTGCACTGGTCGCCTATCCTGTCCAGGCTCCCTGGACAGGTGCCTTGGCCTGGGGACTCATACACCCAACGAGTGTAGAGTAACTTCCCTTGGGTGTCTTGGCGCACCCACCTGGGTCCCCGTGTGCCCCCGAGGACAAGGCAGGCAGGGGAGTGGTGGCGGCAGAGATGGCAGCTGCGGCCACCTTGGAGCGTGTGACCCAGTTTTGTCTCCCACGCCTGTCTGCCAAGAGAACAGATTCTGGTCGCCTCAATTCACCTCCGCAGCACATACCCACACCCGGCACGCACACGTGTGACTCATACGCACCTGACGCATGTCTTGTCTACACGCCAAAAGCCCCACGCGTGCCCCTGTGTCCCACCGTGGGCCGCAATGAGTTCCATCCCCTGTCCCACCCACAGCCCGCACAGCACACCCACGAACACAGCTCCACTTCCTTCCCTCCCAGAGGACCCAAGACTTGGCCACACACCACACCCACACAGCTCCTCATAGACGCAGTACCCACACTCCTACAGAAACACATGTCCCACGCGTGCATCTCCATGCCCAAGCATGCCCACCAACTCCTAGGCCCTGGAGGCAGAAGTGGCTGGGATGGCCTGCCACATCCATGCTGACCCAGAGCTGCAGGACCCAGAGACAGGCAGACTGGCTGAGGGGCCCTTGGTGCAGTGCTTGCCCTGATCCCCTTCTTCCCCAAGAGGCCTTCCCTGAGCTGTAGAAACCCCACTTTCCATGTTGGAGTGGAAAATGCATGTCTGTGCAGGCTCTGTCTCAGCTGGGGCCAGCCAGGGGCTAGGAGACAGCTCCCCAGGGAGCCCTCCGGTTGGGGGACAGTGGCCCTAGTCGCTCAGGCTGCTGGGTTCTGAGGAGCAGACGCATGGCTTGGGTGTCACAGGCTGCAAATGTGGGAAGAGAGCAGGCCCGTGCACGGGTGTGATGGCTATAACTACGGTGCATCGAATGAATCTCCACCACCTGAAGCCTACAGACACGTGGAGGGCCGAGAGCCTCTGGGTCGCAGGTGGCCTGCCTTAATGACTCTTCTGGGGACCTGGGGAGGCTGAATTTGCTCCCTGAGACTGAGGCCAGATCGCCCAAAGCCCTATGCCCCAGCCCTGAAGGAGACAGCCCAGCCCCCACCCAACCCTCCCAGGCTCCACCTGCTCTGCCCAGGGTCCCTGGTTCCTCGTCCCCTCTGCATGCATTAATTATCAGCTCTATTGTACTGGGGCAGAGCTGAGGGCCTGATCAGAGAGGTTGAGTGATTTGCTTGTGGCTCCACAGCCAGAGAGCGGGAGACAAAGGTCTGGAGTCTGGATGAGATTCCAGATACGTGCCAACACACCTGGCTAAGCCTTGTTTTAGCAGCGCGGCTGGGATTATGGGGAATTTGAAGTGCTGACTTAGACCATCTCTTTTCTTTTTGTTTCTTTTTTTGTGATATTAATGATTTTGAATCCAGGGCCTTTGTACTGAGCTATATTCCCAGGCCATTTTTAGTTTATAGCTTTACATAAGGTTACACTAAATGTCTAAATTGCCCAGGCTGGGCTCAAACTTTTGATTCTCCAGCCTTGGCCTCCCAGAGTGTGGGATTCTAGGCATGTGTCACCACATCAAGGTTTCGAGCACTCCGGGATGGGCACGCCTGAGTCAGGCTGGCACCCTGTGAGGGACTTGGCCAGCCCAGCACCAGCCCCTGGCCTCTGCAGCATTTGGCCAGTGCCCTCTTCCCACTGTCCCACTCCCCAGCAATGACAGCCCTGCTGCCTTTTCCAGGGAAAGCACCTTGGATGGGGTCTGCGCAGGCCTCAGCGAGGACTCAGGGGGCTGCAGGTGAACCCCCTTTTAGCTGTAAGGCTCATTTTGCTAATTGTCCATGCCTCACAGCCATGCCTGGTTGTCTGCTGAACAAAGTAGCCAGCCTGTGAAGCTGCCATCACTGGATGGGCTCACTTGGGAACCGTCGTTGGTGGAGACTGCCCCCTTTAAATTTCCCATTTGTCATATAGAACTATCTATCTAAAGAACAAAGCAGAGATTCTCCCAAAAATACGCTATTAGCTGTGTGCGGCAGTACGTGCCTAGAATCCCAGCACTCTGGGAGGCTGAGTCAGGAGCATCACAAATTGGAGCTTGACCTGGGCAATTTAGCCACTAAGCAAGATCCTACTTCCAAATGAAAAATAAAAATAAAAGGCTGAGGATATAGCTCAATGCAAAGGCCCTGGGGTCCATCTCCAGTAACACACACACACACACGTTGGGAAATAACAGCAGGGCAGGGGAACTCACGTGTCGGAGTGAACTGTGGGGTGTTCTCAGGCTGAGCCACCTGGGAATTCCCAAAGACAAAAATGAGTAGAATTACACGGATATTTTGCAACAATGGTCCTAAGCCACGATGATTAATGACAAGAAAGTTGCCCGTCCAAGGCGGAACAGATGGCTGCGGGGCAGATGTCCTTGCCAAACTTTTGTTTGAGGTTGCGGTAGCCGCTGTGCTCCCTGAGCTTCTGGCAGAGCCTCTGGTGACAGTCACCCCGGCAACCACTGTGAGAACCCTGCCTGCAGAACCTTCTAGCTCTATTTGCTTTTTGTCCCAGTTGACACAAGCGAGTCCATTTGGATTCGGATGATGACACAGGGTGCACAACACGCACAGAGGCCTGCTGGGACGCCATGAGGGGGCAGGGGGCAGGTTCTGGGCAAAGGCGAGATGCACACAGCTACCTCTAGAGGCTATCACCAGTGGGCGGCAGCAGGAGGAGCTTGGGATGTCCCACCCACTGTGTCTTTCCCAAGCCAGATCTTTCCCCAGGGCCCAGCTCAGCCTGAGGCACATCCAGCGGTGGTGACCACTGCCACAGCAGACAGCACTGTCCACCCCCAACACTCATACCACCGCACCCACCCACTTAGGACACACACCTGCACACACATGCTGTACACACCTCACACACCAAACACAAGCCACACTCCTCTGCTGTGGTTCGGATGAGTGTCGCCCGTGTGTTAAAGGCCCACATGGTCCTGGGGTGGCACTATGGAACCTTTACGGTGTGGCCTCGGGAGGAGTCCTTAGGTCACTGTGAAGGAATTGTGGGACGCGAGTTTTTCTCTTCCTCTCTGGCGATGAGGGGCTGGCTCAGCTGCTTGCTCCCACCACGACCCGCTGCTGTCACCATGACCCTGAGTGACACGGCTGACCGGGATCTCAGCATCGCAGCAGCATGCCCAGCTATGCGCTTTCAACCTTTTATCCTATGTTCTATGCATCAAGGTTGAATTGGGTACCTAAAGACGCATTTGTTGATGTGCCACATCCGAGGACCTCCAAAACGGGCCTGTTGCAGATGTCATTCACAAAGATAAAGTTATGCAGGTGAGAAAGTACCCAATCCAACATGACTGGTCTCCTTTAAAAACCAAAAACCTGGGGCTGGGAACTCCAAAACTGTGAGCCAAAATAAACCTTTTCTCTTGATAAGTTAATTGTCTCAGGTATGTTGTTATAGTGACAGAAAGCTGACACAGCACCCACATACATAATGCATATAGACACACAGCTATCCTCCACACACCATGTGCTACACACAGACACGAACACACGTCACAAACAAGCAGCATGCACATACACATCACACAGCCAAACACACACACCACCACAGATGGCACACATGCCTAAATGCACTGCACACCATACACATACACATATACCACACAAAACGTACAACAAACATCATGTACACACCATACATACAAACACACCACATACCACACACATGTGTACTCATATACTACCGAGAGAATCGCATCTACCCCATAAAAGGATCATTTCCGGTCCCCAGCCTGGCTCCAGCCCAGCGGCCCCCCGGCTGGCGCGCAGTTAACCTCATTACCAGCCTGGGCTGGCATGGCACGCAGCTCAGATCCCAGCCTGGCTGGGAGAATATTGAAGCCAGCAGGAGCTGGAGAGACAGCAGGCCGAGAGGAGCTATTTTTAGGCAGCAAGGTGGGTCTGCAGTGTGCTGGCAGCTTGGGGAGAAAGGGGCTCAGATCGGGTGACAGGGGATCCTGGGGGTGTCCCTGTCCCCCGGGAAGTAGGCAGGGCCTGAGACTGGGGGAGAGGGAGGAGCCATGGCTCCACAGCAAAACCTTTTGGGTCCAGCGCTGAGGCAAACTGTGCCCTGGGGTCTCTGGGCTAAGGATGTAATGGAGGAGCAGGAAATACTCTAAAACGGGAAGAAGAGCTGGGCCTGGTGGCGTGAGCCTGTAGTGTCAGCATTCTGGAAGGCTGAGGCAGGAGGATTGCAAGTTTGAGCCCAGCACGGGCAACTTAGCGACTTCTCAAAGAGACCCTGTCTCAAAATCAAAAAGGGTTGGAAATGTAGCTCAGTAGGAGGGCTCTGGGGAGCGTACCAAAAATAAATAAATAGGGCTGGAGGAATGGCACAGTGGTTAAAGCACTTGCCTTGCAAGTTACAGCCCCCGAGTTCAATTCCCCAGCACCATATAAAGCTGGGAGGGTGGCACATGCCTTAATCCCAGCACTTGGGAGGCTGAGGCAGGAGGATTGGTGAGAGTCCAATGCCAGCCTGGGCTACAAAGCAAGACCCTACCTCAAAAATAAATAATTAAATAGATAAATAAGTAAAATGAAGACAGAAGCCTTGGTTATGATCTGAACAGCCCAATTTCAACACGCACAGATAAAGCAGAGACAGAGGACTGGCGGCTCCTTCAGGTCCCTGGGGGCTCTGATCAGGCCTGGGACCTCCTGAGGCCCCAAGCTCCTCTGTGAATGGTTGGTCCCCTCATCCAGTCCATGTCCCATATGGAGGGATCAAGATCCTGCCTCTAGCAGGGAGCACAGTGGACCCCCACGGTCCCCTCATCCAGGGATCATCCAGAAGACACCAGAGCTTGGTGAGCTGGAACCCATGAATCCCAGGGCTGCTTTCAAGACAGGGAGTGCCTGGTGATGGAGGGAGCTGCCGGGGACCACAAGATGCCCAGTGGTGACTCTAAGCTTCCCAAAGCCAGTGGGTGCATTGTGGGAGGGGCCCAGATCTCAGCTTCCCTGACCCGCTGTGTGACTATAGACAAGTCACTCAGCCTGTGTCAGTCACCTTGCTGTTGCTATGACAACATGGCGGCTATACTGAACTGAAAGGAGGAGAGGTGTCACTAGGCTCTTGGCTTCAGAGGCTGCAGTCCATGGCTGCTTAGCTCCAAGGCAGAGACTCCACGGAGAAAGGGCACGGCAGTGAGGCCCTCAGTTCACAGCAGCCAGAACACAGACTGAGAGGGAAAGAGCTAGGAACAGGAAGGAGCTGGAGACAAGATACATCTTTCAGGGCTGGAGGAATGGCACAGCGGTTAAAGCACGTGCCTAGCAAGCTTAAGGTCCTGAGTTCAATTCCCCAGCACCATAGAAAGCTGGATATGGTGGTACAGGCCTGGAATTCCAGCACTCGGGAGGCTGGGACAGGAGGATTGCCATGAGTCCAAGGCCAGCCTGGGCTGCAAAGTGAGTTCAGGACCAGCCTGAGCTATAGAGCAAGACCCTTTCTCAAAAAAAGAGGATCTACCTACCACCCCCAACTGAGCCCCACTTCCTAACAGCCCATTCAACTGATGAGCTCATCCATGATTCATCCACTGCTGCAGTTGGTGCCCACGGCCCGGTCACCTCTCTAGGCCCTGCCTCTCATACTGCTACTTTGGGGATCAAGCCTCCCATACCTAAATCCTTGGGGGATCCTTCATATTCGAGCCACGGCCTTCCTGATGCACCTGACCTCTCTGACACAGGTTTCCTCCGCCAGGCCTTCCACCATGTCTCTGTCTCAGAGTCAACCGACCATGGACTGCAACCTCTGAAGCCATGAGCCAAGTTAGTGTCTAATCAATAACATGCATGTAGAAGACACGCACCTAAATTTCAATTTCATGGGTGTGGTTGTTTGGATGTGGGTTGTCCCCTAAAGGGTCACGTGTTGGAGTGTGGTCTCCAGTATGATATGGAGGTGATGAGATCTGAAAGAGGTGGGGCCTAGTCCAAGGGGATTAGGTCATTGGGGGATGATGTCCTTCTTGTGGGAACCTGGGTGGTTCTTAGGCAGGAGTTGTAGCCAAGCAAGATTGGTCCTTCCCTTTGCTCCCGCATCCTGTCTCACCATGGGACTTCTCTTTGTCATGTATTTCTGCCATGACTCACCAGGATCTGACACAGCCAGGGGTCCTCACCAGAACCAGAGCCAATGCCCTCCTCTTTAGACTTTGCCTTCCAACACTGAGTTGAATGAAATCTCTCTCTCCCCTTCTCCTCCCCCCTTCGTTCTCCCCTTCCCTCCTTCCCAGTGCTGGGGATTAAACTTAGGGATTCGTACTTTACCGATGAGTCATACCCCCAGCCCAACTTTTCTTTTTATACATTATCCAGTCTCAGGTATTTTGTTACAGTAATGAAAATGGGCAAATATGATACATGATATCCATTGTACATTCTCTCTTCTCACTGTGCAACACTTAACTATTCAATGTGCATTCATTTACTGGGGCTGTTGTTAGGCAATATCCAACTGAAGTTACTGTCTTGCAGGTCTGGAGGCCGGAAGTCCGAAATGAAGGTACTGGCGCAGTTGGTTCCTTCTAGGCCTGCGAGGGAGATGTTCCATGTCTCTTTCCCAGAGTCTGGTGCTGCTGGCAACCCTCGGCATCCTTGGCTCATAGAAGTATCACCCCCATCTCTGCCTTCATCTTCACACCGTGTTCTTCTGCGCACATGTCTGTGTCCAGATTTCTGGTTTTTAAAGGACACCAGTCGTGTTGGATTAGGGCACTTCCGACATCTGCATAACTACATCTTCATGAATCACATCTACAACCACTCTGCTTTGAAGGTCCTGGGGTTTAGCACATTAACATATGTTTTTCTAGGGACCCAATTCAACCTCAATGCCCATATGTAGGGTAAAAAATGGAAAGCACACAGCGGGGCGTAGGGATGCCAGGCTGTAGTCTCAACATTGAGAGGCCAAGACAGGAAGACTGCAAGTTTGAAACCAGCCTGGATAACTTAGTTGATTTAGCAAGATACTGTCTCAAAATGGAAAAAGAAAGAAGAAAGAAGGGAAGAAAAGAGCTAGGGAGGTAGCTTTGTGCAACGGCCCTGGGTTCAATTTCTAGTATTGAAAAGGAAAAGTTGGGAGCGTTCCATACACCATACATGGTCCCAAAGCAACTTTCTCCCGGCCTAACGGGGTAAAGTCAGTCCTTCGAGACCTTTGTGTATGCGTTTACATTCAAGTGCCAGTGTGCAGTGGGAACCCTTCCCCCCAACATTCTTAGGATCAAAAATATCCAGTTGTTCTTATCTAATGGGTTGGGGGAGCTTTGGTGTCAGATTAGTACTTCAATGACTGATTTTGACCTTGGGGAGCTTCCAAGCTGCTGCCAGGAATTACCTCTTTTCAAAGTGAGGGGAAAAAGGGTGGGGGAGGTGTTCCCAGGAAAGGCGCCCAGACTGGGTAGCAGCTGCTGCTGGGAGATGTCTCCATCTTGCCACCAGATCAGCTGCCATGGTGCAAACTGGCCCCGGATCAACCCACCTGCTCCTCCCTCCCTTCTGGCATCTGTCCTGCCTGCTCGAGGGTGACCCCGCCGGACGCCGTAGAAGGGAATGAAGAGGGAAAAAAGGGTGCATTTCCGGTTGGCCAGCTTTGGCTGCAGTCAGGAGTTTGCCCCAAGCGGTTGTGTACATGGGCCAGGACGCAGGCAGGAGAAGGATGCGGGCCTCTTAAAGTGGGCTAATTGAGGAGATCTGTGTGCAGCCCAGAAAAGCGGGCACCTGGGGGCCCCAGGCCCGGCCTCTGGCAAGGACTGTCCTAGGAGGGCACAGGAAGGACAGATGGGCTGCAGCAGATGCCCAGAGGCTGCAGGTCAGGCCAGGCCTCCCTCCTGGCCACCCAGCAGCTCCCCTTACCCTAGGTTTGTATTAATTAGTCCTGTCCCCCTCAGTTCGGAGCGTCAGGCTGCCCTTGTCCTAGAGACAGGAGGAGCCCAAGGTTACCTGGCTAACTCATTTTCCAAGTACCACCTTGCTTCTCTTGGGCAAGGCCGGCAGGGCTGGCAGGGCTGGCAGGCTGGGCAGGGGAGGGACCCGAGGCTCCAGGCTTCCCAGCCCACCCAGCCTGGGAGCCGGTTTCCACAGCCCTCCCCATTCGCTCCCACCTCCATTATCCCTGTCTGGCGGCAGCTGTCCCTCCCGCCTGGATGAGCCGGGAGCAGACAGCACCCGGGGAGCCCGATTTGGCTCTGGAATGCTAATCTCCGCGCGGCGGGAGGACGCCGTCAGGTGGGGCGGCTGCGCGCTCCGCGGCCTCGAGCCCCCTCTGCAGGAGCGCGGGGGAACTGCAAGGGAGGCGTGGCTGCGCGGGACCACGCCCTTCTGAGTCAGGCGGCCCGCGCCCTCCGCTTTTGCCTAGAGAGGGCTCGGTACCTGGCTTTTCTCCTAATTACCCAGCTTGGCATCGTCCGCCCGGGGACTTACGGCAGCTCCTTTGCAAGACAGGCCTTCTTGCCATCTAATTACCCTCATTGTGGGTACCGCACGGCCTGGACCCACAGCCGCCTTTCGCTGGGCACTCAGCCACACGCAGTCCTGGCTTTATTCCTCGCTGTAGGAGACAGGAGCAGGTTGAAGGCGGGCATGGCGGTCCAGCGTGCAGCTGGGAGGGGACTGATCGCAGGTGCCTAACCTGCGCCAACAGGGGGCTGATGGACTTGGTGGAAGTGATGCTGGGAGGATTTATTTCCACGCCCCTGCCGTCCCTCCCTTACCTGTTCACTGCCACACCATTCCTTGTCCTTGGCCCTTGCCAGTGGCCGAGCACCCAGAGCGGCCGGCCTCCACATTCAGGTGCGGTGTGTCGGCGGCAGCAGGCCTGCGCCTCCCCTGGAGCTGGCTGGAACGCGGACTCGGCCCTGCCCCAGGCTCCTGGGTTACAGCTCTGCGCAAACAAGACCTTCTTTGTTCAAGTTTGATAAGCTTCTGCGTAGAATTGTAGGATCCTGTCAGCAAGCTGCACAACACCTTTAATATTCTGCTCCTTTCATCCCTAGGATGAGGGCCGAGCTCTCCAGCTGGGCCCAGACTGTCCCTGACCTAGTCTACTGTCCTGATTGTGGATCCCAAGCTGTAAGTCAGGTAGCTATACTTGAACTCTGTCTTGGGCCCAATCCCTCAACCCATCCGGCAACCCTTGCTGGTTGAAACGCTACCTAGCCTTCAGCACCATCCCGAGGACCCAATTGCCATCTCCTCCGTCTGCCCTGGTTCTTGCTCTGTGGAGACACCCAGAGGCATCTCTGTCCTTGGGATCCTGAAGTGCTTTATCTGTCTTTTCCCTGCCGAGGGATTCTCATGGTTTGCAAAGCCCCAAAATGCAGCAGTAGATCCATATGGTGGCGGAAGAGCTCCAGGCAGCTGGCACTTCCCACCCCAATGCTTAGCAATCGGGAAGAATTTGGAGTACTTTAGGTCTTTTCCCCATTGGACTGCTCCATCTGAACTTCTGAAGGGCAGGGAGGGCCTCATGTGACAATTGCTATACGGAGATAAACAGTGGCCACTGCTTGACCTGACTCTTAGGTCCTAGGTCCTGCCTGTCAGGGTGGCTGCAGGAATCCCATTAAATAGTCACCCCAAATAGAGCTAGCTAGCATAGAGTTTCATTTATAGAACCACAAGGAGTCCAAAGGACGGTGCTCTTGAGCCGTGCTCTTTATGGTAGTAGAAATCTAAACCTAATTATCCAGCTGTAAATTATAATGTGTTGACTTTAAGGATTATCCAGCTATTAAAAACATGACCTGGCTCCTAGGGAGTGCCAACACCCCACTGCAGTCTTAGCCTGGTCTCAGAATTCTGACGAGGTGATGAAGGCCCCTGCAGGGAGACACCTTCTCAGGGAGTTTCTCCAAACAGGATACAGTAAAAAGAATCTGCTTTTCTGGCTTGCCCGGGAAGACTTAAGGAAAGCACACAACAAAAACGTAACTCAAGAAAAGGCCAGAATGATATAGGAAGATTTCATGTCTGTACTGTCACCGAAAGAGCCATGAGGACAGTGACATTTCCCAGCAAAGGAAACTGATCCTCAAAATGTCAGTCTTGATTCTCGAGTCAGAGAAGTGATACTTAGAAATCTGCTGCATCCTTATCCTTAATGTATGAAGATGCCCAACGTCAGACATACACTTTAATTCGGATTCTTTTCCAAGGTTTTGAACTCTTCAGATCTATATGTCATTCATTGAAGCAATGTAGATTCATATTTTTTTTTTTAAGATGGTCTCACTCTGTATTCCAAACTGGTCCTGACCTCATGATACAGTCCAGGCTGGCCTCCAATTTACAGCAGTCCCCCAACCCCCCCTTGGCCTCCAGAGTGCTGAGATTACAGGCACGCATCACCACGCTTGGTTTATGTGGTGCTGAGGAATTGAATTCTGGGCCTTGTTCGAGAGCAAGCACTGTAACCACTGGGCTATTCCTTCAGCACCCCTGCTCATCTTCTGAATCATAATCTTCATTAAAAAACCATTTCAGAGGAGTGAGATGGGAAATAAAAGTGGTGAAATAACATTCAAAATCAAATTTCCAAAGCACTACAGTTTAGCATTCCTCAGGCTCCTGTGAAAATGCAAGCGTTGCAGTCCTTGTCTCTCTTTTTATCAAGGTTATCCATGATTGAATTTGGAGAAAAATACCACATAAAATAAGGGAAGTGCCAAATTCAGGCTGTTTTATTCAACACTTGTGCTGCTTGCAAGCAAACTGTGTTAGTGTGAGCTAGGTGGCTCCACACCCTGCCTCGGACCCCAGCTGTGTAGACGACGGTAGGCCTGGGCGGTCTCCCGACGTGTCTCCAGAGACTGCTAGCCAAGCACAACGGCTTCAATTGCTATACAGCTGTACTACTGAATCAAACAGCATAACTTATCTCTGGATTGAAGAACTTTGTGCAATATGGTCTCAAGAGAATAATGACAAATCGGATATTGCTTTTAATTGTAACAGAAGAAAATGAACCTATATATCTATCAGATGTCCAATACTATAATTAATTTAGTAAAGATTGGCTCTCCAGTTTAAAAAAAAAAAAAGACCTGGTAAGATACATACGATACACACTTTTGATGAAGTGGCTGATCTCCAAACACAGCCCCCCAAGAGCCAGGCCTTCTAGCACTCAGGGGCTTGCAGGTCAGCTCCCACAATGCACTGGGGCTTCCTTGCGACTTGCTTTAACCAAGAGAATGGGGCCAGCTCAGGGCCTTGGCAGCTTCTGCTCACTCACTCTGGGACCTCTGAGCTATGAGGACATCCATCCACCTGCCTTAGAGGCCTGCCCTGTGAAGGGCCTGAGGCCTACGACACGTAAAGCCAGCTGTGCTGCCACTTTCCAACAGAAGCCACGGTCCTATGTTGGAACTTCTGCGGCCAGAGCGCATGGCCTATGAGGTACTGTCCTGCTGGCTTTGTCAGGTGCAGGTTCCAGAGACACAAAATGACCTAAGAGTCACTTCACTGTAGCAGTGATGTAACCAGCCAGGCTACAGAAGTTGGTGGTAGCATCTCGATTTGCAAAGTAAGGAATATTAAGAGGTTATTATTGATGAGTTCCTGCTTTTTCAGCTGGTTTTTAGGTTTTAAACAATTAGCATGCATTACCCTTTTGGGAAAATAATTGTCAAGAGTTTATGGTAAGATCCACCCCAAAAGGCTGTCTGGATGCAGTGTCTGTCCCTGGGCACTCCCCACCCCAACCCTGGCACAACAGGAGACAGCCATCTGTTGCCAGGAGATTCCTTCTCAGGATTGCTGTCGTTTCTACTTCAGGGACCAGAGCGCCTGGCAGACTGTTCCCAGTACTAAAGGGAACCAAATGCCCCTTTAATCTCTTATGCCTTAATCCACAAAGTTTGTTCTTTAGGCCTTGAAGAAAATCTTAATCCACTTTCATGGGGATAGCTAGTGTGGTGTCCTCAGCCTTAACACATAGGGGGCACTTTGGGAGCCCCCTCCTACTCCCTGGCTGCTCCGGCAATGGCCTGATACACAAGGTCGGAAGATGTGAGGTTCGGAGGGGACAGAGACTGGCAAAGGCAGCCCCGCGCAGGAGACGGGGCTATTGGCTTAGCCCGGAAATGGCTGCGCGGCATTAGCCACTGAACTTATCACCTGCGAGGGCGAAAGGACACTAAGGGATTGGTGAGTGAACCCTTCTTATCAGGCCACATGCCTGGGAGATTAACGTGCAAAGAGCAGGGCTGGAAGGGCAGGTACTGACTTTGAACATTTTATCCTATGTCAGAAATCAATGGTTTAGACTCTCAAAGCTACCAAAGCCTCCGTCTAATACTTAGTCACACCTTGTTCTGACATGCAGTGACAGGAGTGACAGACACTCTCAAGTCGACTCTGATGGCGAAGAAAGCACACTGAGACGGGACCTTGAAAAAGAAAATTGAAGCCTGCTTTTATTGCTGTGCCAAGAGACCAACCACAATTTGGAAGGGACGATAATGTTGATACAATACCACCGTCATGGCAAATTAAAGTACAAAGGCCTCTGAAGCGGCTTTACGTGACATGACGCCTTAATAAGGTAAGGAAACTAGCTTTCGCCGACCGCTCCTCACTTCATGTTCCTGACAAAGTCTTCTCCCTTCCCGATGGAAGCTTTCAGCTCGGGAAGGGCCTCGGCGATCATCTTCTCCTCGAAGGGTGAGATCTTGCCGATGCCCAGGTTCTTTTCCAGGCCCTTCTTCTGGAGGACCGAGGGGAGAAGGTGGCATTTAAAAAGGGAAGTTTCCAAAGATAAGCGGGCTACAGAAAATCCCACTTGCACCTTCCCTGGTCTGAGTCCAGAGTGGGAGATCAGCCAGACCTTCCCAGTGGATCCTGGCTCTGTCCTTTACTGAGCATGTACTCTGGACAATTACTTCTACATCCCCGATTTGAGCGTTCCTTCCACCTCCCAGGAGGCCACGAGCGCAGACTACAAAGACAGCCTGGCACGGCACCTAGACAGGAAGTGCTCACACCGAGGTAGCCCTCGGCCCGCTCTCCCCGATGGCACCTGCTTTCAGGGTCTAGTCTCTTCCTCACGTCTCAAGGACGGAAGAAACACTTCACTGTTTACCTAATCAAATGCACTTAAATGGTGAATGACAGCAGAAAAAGACGTCCCCTTGGCACAGTGTCACTCAGCTCCAAGGTGATGTCCCTGCAAAGCCCTGCTGCTCTCTGGCTGTCAGCCCTGAGGTTCCTCGCGTGCAGGTCCCGTTCCACCCTGTGCACCTAGGCACTGAGCTGAGCTGGTCACTGCCTCTGTCCCCACCCTGGGGAGCCCCCAAGGCTGAAGGCCACGTCTCAGGGATCTCTGAACACCAGCGTAGCATGAGAAAGGCCTGACAGCATGGGCATGACATGAGACCGCTGCTGACCCGTGAAAGGGGAACCTGGCCTGGCAGTCTGTGAGACCCAGCAGTTTCTGCTCACTGAAGACTCATCAAGAGCCAACCAGACCACACACCTCTGATGGCCAAGCAGAATCCGGGAATGCGCCCAGATGGGCTATACCCAAGATGCAGGTGCCAGGAGGAAAAGAAGGAACCAGGGACACCTGAACCACAGGCCTCCTGGGAAGAGCATGAGGCTTGGTAGGCCCTGTGGCCAGATGAGAATGACGAGGGAGATAGCACTTGGGCCGGTGGAGGAAAGCTTTCTCTCGCAGAGCTGCCCCAGGTGGCCTGGAGAGGGATGAGTGTCCCACCAGTCACCATTAGGCAGTCACTCAGTGCTAGCTGTCAGATCTGTGCTGAGTGAGGTGCTTGCTCCCAACCCAGGATGAGACTAGGGGAGGTCTAGAACGTACAACAAGCCTTACGACCCTGAGCTCAGGCCAGGAAGCTATGGCACAAAGAGTCAAGGGATGGGGGAGGGAGACCCCGTCCAGGATACATACCCCCAACAGCAAGGGTGTGGAGAAGTAAGTGCACTCCGTTTCCTGTGACTGAACAAAGGAACACTCCACGACTCCTTCCTTCCCATTCATCGCATCCAAGAGGGAGAAGACAAAGCGGGCACCGGCGTATGCCATAGACAGGGTGGCAGAGCCTAGGGGAGCAAGGTGGGTTAGCCTGGCCATGCTGCAGCCTCGGAACCCAGGGGAGCCCACGCTGGCAGTGGAAGCACCTGTGGGTCACTGGGGAGACTCTGGCGGGCACCCTCAAATTATCACTTTTCTCCTTAAGATCATGCAATTGGTGCGCTGACCTTCATCACCACCCCTCCTCTTCCTCTTTCCCCAGGACGGTCTGAGCTGCTACCTTCCCTAGAGCCTTCTTATCTCCAGAAGGCAAATGCAACACAGAAAACTACCCACTCCTTGCCCAGGGCCAAGCTCTTTCCCTGCCACTCCAGCCTGTCTCAGGGCCTCATGTGCCAGCATCCTCCAGCCTTGGTGCTGCCCCCTGGACTCTACCTGCTCCCGCTTTAGCCTTCACCACCTCTGTGCCAGCCTCCTGGATCCGCCCAGTGAGTGTCGTCAGCTGGTCTTGGGGAAAGTCCACCTTGGGGGTACACTGCAAGCCAAGCCGTGGGCATGTGAGCAGCAGTCCTGGTGTTAACTTTCCCGCCCCATTCCCATCCCGGTCCTCCTGTCACCACTGCATGGGACACCGAGACTTCCAGGTCAACTTTGTTGCACACTCTGTGAGCACCCTGCACCCCCAACTCTTTCTCTCTTTTTTCTGGAGACAGGGTCTCACTCTGGTCCAGGCTGGTCCTCAACCCAGTAGGTATCTCCGACTGGCCTTTAACTCCCGGCAATCCTGCTGCCTCAGCCTTCTGAGTGCTGGAATTGCTCTCTCCCACTTCCCCACCAGCCTCCCTTCCGGTTCCAAGGCCCTCTTCGGCAGACCACATCTGCTTAGTCTATACATAGTTCATCGGCTTTTCCAGAACCTTCTGGATGCTTGCTTGATCACTACATTTGCAGAATGTTCAGCTTGGATGTGTAAGAAGTTTCCTCGTGAGTTTCTTGTAAGGTTACACATTTTGGCAAAAAAAAAAAAAAAAAAATTTTGTTCCCCACAGTTCACTAAATTTGGGTTTGAAGATCTCATTACTGTAAGACGCTAACTTGGTTTTTCTTTTTTGTTTTGTGATACTGGAGATTTAACACAGGATCTTCATATTAGGCTACATTATCAGCTCTCCTCCACATCCTCCAACCTTTTTTAAAAAATCTGTTTTTGAGACAGGGTATTGCTCTGTAGGCCAGGCTGGTCCTGAACTCACGACGGAGCCCAGGCTTGCCTTGGACTTGGCAATCCTCCTGCCTCAGTCTCAAGTGCTGAGATTTCAGGCACGTACTACCATGCCCAGCTTTATGTGGTGCTGGGGAGTCAAATCCAGAGCCTCAAGAGCTTTAACCACTGTGTCATTCCTTCAGCATCCGCCCCCCTTCCTCCCTTATTTTATCCTGACACACGGTCTCACTAAATTGTTGAGTTGCCCATGTTGGGCTCAAAAAATCTGCGATCCTCCTGCCTCAGCTTCCCAAAGTGATGGGATTACAGACCTGTACCTGGCTTGTTTCCAATTTCTAAACAAGGCACCTTTGCTCACTGTGATTTAATCATTTCCACTGTGTATGTAGCAGGTGCTCTGACTCCACATGGCCCCCGAGGCTGCAGTCAGAAAAGCCCAGACAGTCTGCAGCGGGCTTCAGTCTCTTCCCTGCGTGTCAAAGCAGGCCTTGTCAAGGTACTTGTGACCATAAGGATTCCAACAACATTGAAGTTACATACCTGAGAGATCAGGGGGATGATGGTCTTTCCGGCATGACCACCGATGACAGGGACACTGACCCGAGCTGGATCCAATCCCTGCCCAAAGTGTGAAGCCTGATTAGCTGTGAAGGAACTCCGAAGTAGCAAACACGTCACACCCACCCTGAGCACCACACCTGGAAGACCCACAGAACTGGGAAGGCAACAAAGGAACTGGGGATACCGTCCACCCTCACTGGGCTTAGCCTGGCAGCGACCACTGTGAGAAGGTTAGGAAGGGACAGCCATCGTCAGGGAGGTCACCAGAGGCTCTTCCCTCACAGTGAGCTGGGACTGCCTCCTGCGGGTCTCCCAACCAGCCTGACACCCTCCTAGATCCAGAGGCTAACACATCTTTCTTCACCAACAAGCCCCAAATTGTGTCCCTGCACTCTGTCCCTGAGAACAAGCCCAAGTTCTTTTCCCTCATTTCCCAAAGTCAAGCCTGTTCTGGGAAACCCAGGGGTGACAAGGCTGGCAAATTGCTCACTGGGACAAAACTGAGTCATACATGACCAGATCACAGAGCAGGGATTGCCAGGGGCCAACTCACTTGGAAACTAGAAGTAGGATACCCCCCAAAACCCATGAGCCAAGTATTTCTAAAAAAAAAAAAGCAAACAAACTAAAAAGGACCTAGTGGGAACATGGGAGGGAGGTGAGCAGTTCTCCAGATCATGTCACCTTCCCCAAATGCCACGGCCACAGGAGGGTGCTGGTGTCATCGTGGTCGTGTCCTCGCCTCCCCTCTACCTCAGCCTCATTCAGTCTCAACCACTGGAGTCCCTTCCCCACGGGTTCTACCACACTCCAGGCCCAAGTGGGCACTCAATCCACTGTCCTGAAGCATCACTGACCCTCGGCTGCTGGGAAGCCCTGAGGCCACGCCTTATGGACCTCTGACTCCCCCACACCTGGCACAGGCCCTCACATCGGGCTGCAGTATGAACCAAGGTGGGGCATCGTGAGGCAGTGCAGAAGCAGACGTGTGGGTCCAAAGGAAGTGAGAGGGATTGGGCCAATAGCTCTGTGCACATGTGACACCACACTGTGTGCAAGACCCTCTGTTCCCTGCTTCTCCTCGACTGCAAACTCGGCACAAAATGGCCCACGGCTCGAGAGGAGTGCCTCTTGGTCCCAGAGGATCCACAGCTAAGATGTGCACAAGCAGGCCACGGAAGGCACCAGGAACTCCTGACTGGGGGATGGCACCAAACCAAAGCATCTCAATCCAGCAGCCCAACACATCCAGGACTGGACCAAGGGAACCCCCAAAAGGGAGCCACTTCTGGTATGTTAGGATTTTTCCCGAGTTCTTCATGTTTGCTGACTTTATCACCCTTCATCTCAGGACGAGCACGTAGATGCTGGCAGGCTTAGCCTCCAGGGCAACGAGAGAAGGGGAAGACGGGGGGCAGGATCAAAGTGAGGTCACCAAGAAAGCCAGGATCCCTGATGCAACCAAGAAGGGGTCAAAGACAGAGAGCTCAGGCACATAGCAGCGGGCTAGCCGGAACCAGCACAGACCTGCTGCGTGGAGTCCCCAAAACACCATGGGTAACACTTTCCACAGGGGGGACAGAGGGAGAAAGGCAAGCTATAGAAGTATTCAGACTTCCAGGCCCAGGGGCACCAGTGCTTCTGGGCCCATGAGTAAGCAAGGGTGGCTGCAGAAGTTCAGAAAGGTGACCAAAACACCAACACATTCCTTACCTTCAGCTCAGCCACAAAAGTGTTGGCTCTGACAATGTCCAGGGTTGTCACACCAAAGATCTTGTTGGGGTTGTATACGCCATGTTTCTTGAAAACTTCTGCTGTGATCGGGATGGTGGAGTTAACCTAGCAAATTCAAAGGACAGGCATGAAGTGGCCTGTACTCTGAGTACAGCCCAGTGACAGAGGAAAGGTCGTTCTGTCAGACCACTAACAAGTCCAGAGGTGCGAATTAAATTGCCCTATCGGATGACTGTGGTCCTAAGAAGCCACCTGCAAGGCAGAACAGGACACAGCTTGTGAACAAATCACTCTTCACTGAAGGGTCGCCTGGTCCTTGGGTGGCTCTCAGCCTTCAACTCAGAAATATGACGCTGGTTCCAGGAGCCTCTCTGCTTGAACGGGCTTTACTAAAACCAGACAGGTCAAATCTGTCAAAATCAGGAGGTCAAATCCCTGCTGACCCTGTCGTGATCGTGGGCAAGTCATCTAAAGTCCTGGTTTGTGATGCTCACGCAACTTACTGTAGGTAAGTGCATAACAATCACCACAGACACAGAGTGAATATAATAACGCAGCGGCTCACGCCAGGTATAAAACACAGATGATACCGCTACTGTCTACATGTAGCCAGCCACCCACCCGCACAAGGCAGTTATTGGGGCGGTAGGACTCTTTTGAAGCCAGCCTGGCATGCTGTCAGCAGTCTTGTCCTTTTTGTCATTGTCACTTCAAGTGGATCCTCACTCTAGGATGCACATCTGGAGGGAAGAGGGAAGCTTAGGGGACAGCTGTTAAACACATCTTCAAGTTCTGGCAGCCTAGGCCTGAGGACCACAGCTGTCCTCTTAGCGTGGGCACAGCATTGAAAGATGTGGGGAGAGCCAGGTGTGTATGTGCTAGGGACGACGCTGTCAAGAGTCTGAAGATGGGGTCCGGGGACTCAGACACTGCAGATCCCCAAGCAGAATATAGCACAAGGAGTCCTCAGGCTGCCATGACCATGGCTGACAGGGGCTATAAAAATAGATTATCTTATCTCGGGGATGGGGCAGAGCTCAGCGGTTAAAGTGCTTGCCTAGCAAGGACAAGGCCCTGGGTTCGACTCTCCAGTACCATATAAGCCAGACATGATGGCACTCGCCTGTAATCCCAGCACTTGGGAGGCTAAGGCAAGAGGATTGCTGTGTATCTGAGGTGAGCCGGGGCTACACAGTGAGTTGAGGACCAGCCAGGACTGCAGAGTGAGACCCTGTCTCAAAAAAAAAATCCTGTAAGTGGTGAAAGACGCAAAAAGAGGTGATCTGCCCAAAGACACACAGGGCAGGAACAAGAGAGTTTGCGCCATAGTGAGAAGGGATCTTTGGAAAACTCATTTGGGAATCTCATCAGTGCCTCCACCATGTCAGTCTTGCCTTTGGCACAGTATGTCCCCCCCAAAGGCCCAGCAACACACTTCTGCTGCTGACTGGGAGCTGGGGGGTGCAGGCCCACCACCAACCGCCCCGCACTCACCGGGTTGGCAATGATGCAGATCATGGCTTCAGGACAATGCTGAGCACAGGCAGCAGTCAACGTGGCCACAATAGTGGCGTTGGTGTTGAACAGGTCATCCCGAGTCATGCCTGAAAAAATTCAGCAGAAAACATTCACAATGAATACTGTGAATTTCCAAACAGGGCCACGGGCAGGGCGTCCACTGTTACAGGGCGTTCAACGTGAACAGGATGGGGCCTCAGCCCAGACCGTATCTGTCTGGTAGGGAAAACAACGCAGTGTGGCAAGTGCCCAGCAGAGGGGTCTGTGGGGGAGGGGGAGGGTGGCTGAAGATGAGGGGTGGGAAGGGCCATCAGGGATTAGCAGGAATCCGGGGGGGTGGGGGGGGAGGAAACGGCACCCCAAGCACCATGAGGAAGCTGAGACACGGGCACAGGAGGAACACAGCTCACATCTGCTTTAGGGCACCAGACTGCGTGGGATACTTCTTCCCAGGGAAAGCGGGTGAAATCCATTTGTAATGGAAAAGCTCGTTCTCAGGCGAAGTGAGGGAGACACATGCTAGGCAAGACTTCTGCCACACACCTGGTTTCCTGGGGACTCCGGCTGGGATGACCACCACGTCGCATCCTTTCAGGCAGTCTGGTAGCTGCTCGGGTCCGAGGTAGCCTGGAAAAGGCCCCAAAATGAGCAATCTCACCTTTTCTGATCCAGAAAGGCTACCATGTCTGGAGGACAAAACCTGGCAAAACTGTCCCCCACATGGGCTAGAAGCCAACCCAGATTTCAGCAAAGGCTAGAGGACCACACCGGAGGAAGCGACAGCGGCTGCCTGTGGACGGACAGGCCCAGGCAGCAGGAACAACCCCTTTCACCCCACTCTCCCTCAGCCTCTCCTTCCACAGGCCGCTTCAGAATGCCGGAGTCCTCAGCTTCCACAAAACCCAGCCCAGCCTTTCGCTCGTCCTTTCCTACTCAGTAGGCCCTATTCGTCAAGCAATCCACTTCAGTGTCAGCCACAAAACTCCTCAGGGCCAGGTGCCAAACACAGGGCACACGGAAGGCCCGGAGAGAAGATGAGGCCCTGCGGTGATAAGACCCCAAGTACTACTTCCTATTTTGTTTACACCTGTCATCTGAGGGCAAAGTATAGCATACACAACTGCAGGGAAATCTGCTACAATGTTCAAAAATCTGCCCAGACTTTGATGTTTCCTTCTTGCAGAAGCTCTCAGAAACTCACACACACAGCTCACAAGAAAAACAAGGAGTGTGAACTCAGAGCCTCTTCAGAAGGCTCATAAACATGACTAGATTGCAAACCTCCAGGGCCATTTACACCAGGGGAAGGGAGACTCGTGGAAATACCACTGACCGCTGCGGTGGTCACATCCACGGTCAGTGGGGACAGCATCTGTCAGCCTTCCTGATCAGAAGTTTGGTACTTTAAAGAAAAAGCTTTGAAATATTCACTCCACTGATTCTACTTTTAAGTTCTCTGAGAAGTAACATGGAGATATGTATCACAACTGACTCATAAACAGCCCAGTGGCCAAGAGTAAGCGCACAGTAAGTAACTGATAAATTACAGAGTGGTCTTACAAATGACTACCAGGAATTTTGTGACATGAAGAAATGTTAACCAGCTGACAAAGTCATTTTATAAGCAGGATGTAGTATCACACGTAACAGTGAACCATGCCCCGTCTCGGAGGAAAGGCAGAGCTCCCTAAGGCAGTGTGTTCAGAGACGCTGAGGGGTAGGGAGGGCAGCTGGGGGCACCCTGAGTGCCAGCACCTCCAACTGATCCCAAGTCTCCAGGGAACTCCCTAGCATTTCCTCTTCCTCCTCCTCATACTGCTTCTCAAATTAGATCAGGCAGAAAATAGGAAGACTGGAATACATTGCTGTCCTAAAAGATACCGCTACTTACACAGATCCAAGTACAAAATGGTATACATACATCATGTGTAAACCTAACCCTAAGCTGGGCCTGAAGGCCCAGGCCGATAATTCTAGTACTTTGAGAGGCTGAGGCAGAGGATGGCAAGTTTGACCCCAGCCTGAATGATATAGCAATTTAGTGAGACTCTGCTTCAAATGATAAAAAGAGGCTGGGGATGCAGCTCAGAATGAAGGCCCTGATTTCAATCTCCCAGAACTGGGGCGGGGGGGGGACCCCAAAAACCAAACTGACCAACCAAACCCACAGAACCCCTAAGTCTCTGAACATCTAGCTTTATCTAAGATCTCTTTCTCAAGCGTGGCCCCTGGCCCGCCAGGGAGAAGATGGCAGCGTCCGGTACCTTTCACGGTTGCTCTGGTCTCAATGTGGCTCAGATCTGCAGCCACTCCAGGGGTGTGAGCAATGTCGTAGAGGGTCAGGCGGCTCACTAAGGGGCTGTTCTTCAGGAGGAGTGACAGAGGCTGCCCAATTCCTCCCGAAGCCCCAAGCACAGCTACCTTAGCATTGTTCTAAAAAGAGGCAAAAAGAAACAATTCTCAGGGCAGAATCAGCATTGCAAGAATTCACAAGATATCTTTTAGGAGTATCAAAGCAAGATACAGTCACATTTCTACCAATTTCAAATGGGAGTAACTTAGAGAAGAGGTGATACCCAAGGTTACGCTCCAAACATCTTTCTAGAAGGTGAAAATGCAGCTCCACTCAGGCAGCTGGACAGAGAAGAGTGAACTCACCTTCTATCTGCAGTTAAAAAAACTAAAAACTAAAAACACAGGCCCATCACTATACCGTGAGGATACAGGAATCAAGACCCTTGCTGGTTTGGGGGGAAGGTATCAAGTAATCAAATGCACTCTTTGACCTCTCAGAAAAGCTGGAAGATAAGTACAGCTGTTCCTTGGAATCTGTCCCAGAGCACCCCAACACTAAAATCTCCAGTAGGATTTCCCTATCCTCCTATGGACTTTAAACCACCTCTAGGTGACTTACTAATATAATCACTAGGGAAACAATTACACTGTACTATTTATTATTCATGGAATAATGCCAAGAAAAAGTCTGTATATGTCTAGAATAGCCACTTATTTCTGCTTTTTAAAGATTTTTGGATCTGAGGATATCTAACCTACAGGTACAAAAGGTTTGACCATATATTCTACAGTAACAGATACTAGTTTGTATTATGCAAAGCAAAATGACTTACAATGTTTTTCTTCTTAGGAAATTAAAATCTAAAAACACGTGCTGGAGGAATGGCTCAGCAGTTAAAGCGCTTGCCTAGCAAGGGCTAAGTCAAGAATTAAGTAACCGAGTTTGATTCCCCAGCACCACATTAAGCTGGGCGTGGTGGCGCACGCCTGTAATCCTTGCAGTGGGGAGGCTGAGACAGCAGGATTGCAGTGAGTCCAAGGCCAGCCTGGGCTTCATAGTGAGTTCTGGGTGAGCCTGGGCTGTAAAGTGAGACCCTGTCTCAAAAGCAAACAAATACACAAAAAATCTAAAAACACCTACTACAGTGATGGTGTGAGTTCAAACACGTTTCAAAGTTTGAAATGGGGTGGGGAGGTTCTGGGGATTAAACCCAGGGCCTAGCACATGCCTGGAAGAGCTCCACCAATGAACTATAACTTTGCTCCCACCCCTCGAAACAAGGTCTCATTACATTGTCAAGAATGTGCCTGAACTCCTAAACTCAAGCACCTCTGGCCTCAGCCCCCTTCCTGGTAGCTAGGACTACAGTCAGGAGCCACCAGGCCTGGTTAGCCTTTTTGCTTTTCAAGTGATGCTTTAAGATGGATCCTTGCATTCCCAGAAATCTGACCCAGCCCCAGTAACCCAGAACCTGTGGTCTGGTGAGATTACCCTCTTCTGGATCTTCCATCATCATCTTAACTCAAATTTAGGAATTCTCAATTCTAATCCCACAATTCTGCTATGCATTCCATAGGTCCCACAACCTAAATGTCCACCAATCCCCTCTACCCCTTCCTGTCCCCATGGGCACTCCTGCCAGGCCAATACCAGACTTCCAGAGCCGTCTGCTACCTCTTCCTTAATAGAGTCATCGCCTTAGGACTTACACGGAGGGAGACGGCATCTCCAACATCATTCCCAGCGGCTCCTCCTGTATGCGCCCCCTGTCCTCTCTTAAGCACCAGGCTCCACTATCAGCCAGTCCTTCCTAACAGCCTAAGTCTCCTTCATTCCACTCCACTGCTCAAGATCTTCAGAGGTTCCTCACGCACCACCTACCCACCCTGCTCCCAAGCCCAACCAGGATGGTGGCTCCACAGTGCGGGGCAGAAGGCAATCACCATGGGGGAAGCTGATGAAAAGGTCAAAATCTGTGTTTCCATTACAGTGACACAGGGAGCAAGAGGCGGTGTCTAGGGAGGGAGGAGGTGTCTGGGGAGGCGACAGGAGGTGGATTCCTCCTTCAGCTCTTCGCTGTCATTGTGTGATGTTCTGGTACAAAAGCCTGGCTCTTATGTGGGAGGGGCTTTACAGTGTGATAAAACAATGCCAGTCTTTGGGATTACAGTGGTGAGTTCCTGATGACTCTGTACAAATGCTGTCTTCCAAACCCTTGACCTTAGTTGGGATGAGGGGCAGCTACCAATGGCATACCTACTTAGCAACTGTTTTGAAAATGGATTCAGAGTGACCCTTCATCTACAGATCTGTTAAAATACAAGTCTGTTACTGTTTCTAAACTGCTGCTTTCCCGTTTATAACACATAACACATATTATAGTACATACATGTAGAAGTAGCTATGCAGGAACCCTCCATGTTTTTACTACTGAGCATACATCCCACAGTACTGCTGGCTCAAGGTTACCTTCCAGCCTTCTCAGCATCTCTACCTGGATGACCAAATGGCAGTTTAAACTCAATACATCTAAAACTGAGCTCCTAAATCTTTCTCCTCGTCCAAACCTGCTCTCTTCCAGAAGTCCTGCCCGCTTTGGCAAACACCACCGCTAGACCCCAAGTCTTGGTGTCACCAGGATACCAACTCTGCCCTCTCTCCTACTACTCCTCTAATCAATTGTCACCGAAATCCTACCAGCTCCACAGTCAAAATACCTGGAATTCAGTCATTTTTTAGCTGCCCCATCCTGCCACAACAAACTCCTCACCTGCTTTTCTCCCTCACCTCAGATCTTTGGTTACAATGGGGTTTGGCAGAAACCCTCAAACGGCTGCCCCATTTGAGAACACACCAAAGATTCAATCCCTCCACTGCCCTCTCCAGAACAACAGGGGCCTTTTCATATTAAATATTTTGGGCTTCCTCACTCCCCTCAAGGGTTCTCAGTTATTGCTCCCTGGCCTAGAACCCCCTATTCGATGTGATGTCTGTGTCCTGGCCTTTAATCAGATGCCCCATTCCCTGACTGATCTAAAACTGCAAATCTCTTCATTGTCAGCCCCCCCACTTCCTTCTTTGGTGGTAAGGTACTTTATAATGGAAGAGAGAAACAACAAATAAAACAGCAAATTCCCCAAGAGAACAGTGAGTTCACTGTATTTCCAGTGCCTGGGATCAAAAAATATGAAGACTCCATCAAAACCTAACCACTCTGGGCTGGGGGGATGGGGGGGGGGGCGTAGCTCAGTGGAAGAGTACTTGGGCAGCATGTGCAAGGCCTTGTGGTCCAAACCTTGTATCGCAGCCAACCAAAACCCATCACTCCTCACCACCCCTCTTCCTGACATTCTTCCCCAGACAACTCATTCCCGGCCCATGTCAGGTGCAATTTCCTACTCACTGTGGGACTCCGCCCCCCACCCCATAGTACCCTGTATAGTCGCTGTCAAACAGATACTATACCTGTCTGTCGCTGTGAACTGACTGTATGGGGAAAGAATGGCATCAAGAAGAAATCTGGAATCTTATTAATAAGCACCTCCCTTCGGGGGTCATCTCTCAGGTTCTCAAACTTCGGCTGCGCTGGTGAAAATACACTATCTTGTCTTCCTGCAACCAGCCTGGGCTTCTGTTCTCCACTAGTTTCAGATGATTCTGACACATACTGGACCTTAAGAACCACTGGCCTAGGAGCAGACAGCTAAAAATAGCTTAGGCTTATGTGGTCTTGGGCCAACCTGCGCCCTACTAACACGTGGGGTACGGCTCAGTGTGCCCAGCTCGGGGCGGACCCTCCCCAAGGCTCTTAAGAAACACAACGCTCAGGCTCTCAGAGGCAATGCCTTTGATGCTGGTCAGAAGCGCCGAGTTTTAATCCTCTGGCCAAATGACTGTAACCTTGGCCGAGTTCTTTACCCCAAAAGCTGCAGTCTGTCTTACGATGGAGTCACACACGCTTTCTCCTATTCACGTACAATTTAAGGATGCTGCAAGAAGTGCAAATTTAGTTAAGTCGAAGCAACGTAAAGCTGCATGAAAACGTGTTACTTCCGGACCCAGAAAGCCCCGTTTCTCAACCTCGAAGGGACGCAGGCCAATCGCAGGCCCTCTCGGGAGTCCTGGTGTGGTGAGCTCGGAGGGCTGTGCTAAACGGACTTGTCCCGGCCGGGGGAAGGCCATGGTCACTTGGTCCCTCACCCGGCCTTCCTCCACATTGCCTGCTCAGGTTTCCGGGCTGCCTCACTGCGCCACAGTCTTCGGCCGGCGCCCGGCGGCCCTGCAGACCAAGCTGGGCAAAGGGTCAGAGGTGCGCGCGAGCCCAGGACTCACGTGGCCCAAGGCCCGCCGGTGGCCGCCCTAGCGGGTCCTACCTGGGCCGAGGTGCTGAAGCTGCGACGGAGAGCGGCGCCAGCGGGCCGGGCGAGGGCGGACAGCATGGTTGTGGGCAGCGGCAGCGAGGATCGGCGGACACAGGAACTTGCACACAGCAATTGACTTCAACGACCTCCACAAAGCGCAGGGCAGGCCGGCTCCGCCCCTTCAGGTCTCGCGAGAGGACTTCGGCTTCGGCTCCGCCCACCTCCCGGATCTCGCGAGATCCTGGACACCTCGGCGTGGGAAGGAAGGCGAGGACGGGGGTCCTAGCAACTGTGTTGTTGGACTGGGTCCTCCCGCGCCTCAGGTTCCGTGTGCCCATTAGGGGCTCCACGGCCGGAGAGGGAGGGAGCGCTCGTGTCCGAGAGGTGAAAGAGGAAGGGCTTAGTTTGGAAGCGCCCTAGAGGAGGAGCCGTTTTCCAAGCTGGGCTTCAAACAGGCCCAGACAGGGCGCCCGGCTGAGGTGGAGCTGCAGGTCAGGCGCCATGGGCCCGGGACGTGAACCCCAGACCCCGGCCGAGCCCCCCCCTACTATTCCTGAAGCCCCGAAAAGGGGGGCGGGAGGCTGCGAATCCCGGGAGGGGGTGCGCTTGAGTTCACTTACTGATGTCCCACAGCCCTTTCTGTTCCCGTTTCCAAAGCTTTGCCAGACAGCACTGACCGTAGCAGCGACCCCCAGCACTGACGTAGCCCCTGACGCTGTTTTTCCGAGCTGTAAGAGACCGGAGTCCCGTGTAGGGGGAGGACGCTGTAGAGACGATGCTATTCAACCTGTACCCCTCGCCCTTGAGCGGTTCGTAATTTACAGCGCAGACCCTGTGGCTGAGTTCGTGTGGATTTGCCCGCAGTCGCCCCATGCAGAAAGTAGACTTGGTGTTCGTGGTTACCAGGCATTTAACTTTTTACGTTAGACGGTTATTTCCT
>PVKB01000479.1:670505-732357 GCA_004027205.1 Ctenodactylus gundi | reverse complement strand
AAGCATAATGTTCTTAAAGTGCATGTATTTGCTACAAATGACTCCTTATCTTTCTTTACAGTAGAATCATAATTTTCTTTATGCATTTATCTGTTGATGAATATATTGGCTACTTTCAAAATTGAGCTATTTTAAGCTGTGCTGCTGCAAACATGGATATACAAGTATCACTATAATATATTTTTCTCTCTTTTGGAAAAATGCCTGCAAAAGCTACAGCTACATCAAATAAAATTTCTATTTTCCATAGTGGTGGTACCAGTTTAGAGATCCAACAACAATGCTGGAGGGTTCCTTTTTCCCGACAACCTCACCAACATTTTAATTTATAAATTCTTGACACTAGTTATTCTTCTTGGGATAAAGTGGAATCTTAGTTTTGTTCTGATTTTCATTTCTCTAAAGATTGAAGATACTAAGCATTTTTCATGATTTGCCATTGGTATTTCTTCTGAGAAGTATCTATTCATTTCAGTTGCACTTACTGGCCTTGAACTCACCACAATCTTCCTGCCTCACCCTCCCAAGTGCTGGGATTACAGGCTTGTATCACCATGACCAGTTTTTATGTGATGCTGAGGAATCGAACTCAGGGCCTCGCACTTACCACGCAAGTGCTTCAACCACTGTGCTATTCTTCCAGCCCCATTTTGCCCAATTTTGATTGGGCCTAATTATTATTTTTTTTCTATTTTATTGATATGTATATGTGCAAAATTTAAGGTTTACAATGGAGTTGAGCATTTTGTGCACATACCTATCTTGTCAAGGTGCCAAGGGCTTTCCCACTCTCCTTTTGTCCCTCCCCTATCCTCGCCTCCCTCCCTCCTCCCCCACCCTACCCCCTTTCACTTTGTTTTTCGTTTTAAGTTTCATAAGAGTTGTGATCTGGGACTCTCATATCAGAGAGACCATTCAAGGTTTCACCTTCTGCTTCTGACTCACTTCACTAAGTATGATGTTCTCAAGTTTCTTCCATTTGTCTGTAAAAACCTCCACGCTGTTGGACTTTACTGATGCATAGTATTCCATTGTGTACAAATACCACAGTTTGTGTATCCACTGGTCTGTTGATGGGTATTTTGGTGACTTCCATACTTTACCTATTATTAGTTGTGCTGCTATGAACATGGATATATGTATCTATCTATCTATCTATCTATCTATCTATCTATCTATCTATCTATATATATCTGTTGTGTGTTGTTTTTGACCTCTTTTGGATATATTCTCAGGATGAGTGTCGCTGGATCGAAGGGGATATTTATTTCTAGTCTTTTGAGAGCTCTCCATACTGCTTTCCAGAGTGGTTGTACAAATTTAAATGCATGTTTAATACTAAACCTGAACTGAACACTACTAAGGATTTCTTTATAAATAACTACTTGGGGTAGTCTAATCATTTTCAGTTCTTTGTATTTGCTACACATTAGATCTTTGCCAAAAATTTTTCCCTTTGTGTCAGTTCTCTCTTCATTGTTGATTATTTCCTTTGATGTGCAGAATCTTTTTAATTTGGTATAACCCTAAAAGTTGACTCTTGGTGTTTGGAAGACTGTGCTTTGATTATTGCATCTCCATTGCATAACAATGTGTTGCCTACAATATACACAGACTTGAACAAGAAGAGACTTAGGGGCAACTCCCCTGCGCCTCTTCTAACCCATTTCCACCTGGATGGTGTTGAATGGTATTGCACAATGGTGAAGGTCTCCCCATCTCTGGGCAATGACAAAGGCCTTTCTACTTAGTCTTCTAAACAGGAAATGACTCTTTTGTCCCAGAGGGTAAACACCCCGCCCAAAGCCATAGGACTGAGAAAGAAAATCTGAAGAGAGAACATTTGGAGAGTTCTCATAAACAAGACCTAGGGCAGTCCTTACAAGGTTAAGAAATAAAGTCTCTGGAGATTGAAACAAAGGGACCTGAAGCAAGGAGGACATCTCCCAGCACACCAAAGGAGGCAACACCACATACGAACTGCCCTGCTGGAAGAGAGTAAGGAACTAGACCAGAACTTTCTCTTTGTTACAACAAAGAATTATTTCCTGTTCCTTGGCAAAAAGAAATTAGAGGCTTATGTCAGACTCACCAAGGAATCTTACTGTTTGTATACTACAGAGTGAATTAGTAAATACAAGTTTGCATTGGTTAATTCACTCAATAAAGATTTGTAAGAAACTCTAATTATTATTATTATTATTATTATTATTATTATTATATACACATAGATCCAAGGGCTATACCAGATAATAATAAAAATTGCAGTATTTGAAATGGGTAAAACCAGGTAACGATCACCCAGAATATGCTTCCCAAACCATGTTCCTATCAGTGTGGGTCTAATTAGGGCTTAGTTCAAGTTTAGTGTACAACATGCACACATATTTAGCTCTCAAGATTTGTTGATGAACAAATGACTGAAATTTGCATACTATCTGCCAACATTTCAGGTTCCACATCTTAACATTTTATACCTTGTACCGACTTCTCCATCACAAACATAAATCTCATAAATGGATTTCATGCATTTCTAGTCTATTATATTAGCAGCTAGATGTGGCTCTAATGCCAAGACTATATTTTCTTCTACCATTAATCTTTCTCCAGCTTGTGAGCTGGAAAAATCATCATGATGTGAGTTGTCATAATGAACCCAAACAGTAATTGTAATAAGAAAACGGAGGAAGAAAATTGAGAAAGAAATGTCTCTTCCACAGCACCACAGATAAATGACCCTGTTCTCGCCTGATTCCGAATGCATGTGGTCGTATTCGTTCTTGTTAAGCTCATTAGGTACTAAAAGACCATTCGACACTGGTCGGAATGATGGATTTAATAAGAGTAACGTCTGGATGTTAAGAGAGAGCATCTCCTCTTTCTGTACGTTCATGCTAGTCTGCGCAACTTTAAGAGTTAAGAGTGCTTTTAAAATACTTATTATAAAGTTTATATGAATGAGACATGAAAGGGAGTCACCTGTCTCAGCCAATTTTCTTAAACCGAGATAAGCAATTACTTCTAATAAAGCAATCAAGGGCTTGAATGAAAACAGGTTTAGTGCTAACGTGGTTAAATATTAATTTGAGGATTTAAAACACTCCTTCCGCATCTCCTTCCTTCTCTTAAGAACTGAAGAAGATGTTTTCAAAGTCATCCCAGTCATTTTGATAAGTTACATCTTTCTATCATTCTGAAGCATTTAACATACACCGAGAATTACTAGAGAATATAAAAAAAAAATTATAAGACTGCTAAATCATCCTGACACCCTCTAGGACCTGATGGATTTAGTAATGAGTTCTACAATGAGATTCCAGACAAATGAAGTAATTAAGTGCTTGATCTGGGGGAAAACGGGTGGCCTTCTTGTGAAGCACCAAGAACTCAGTTTAGAGTGATGGCCCCTAACTATTCTGGCCATTTAGCAGAATGACACTGTACGAAAGCATTACTTCAGCTAAATCGATCTTAATTTTATACTGTCTCCTCTCATACTGCCCATGTCTTTGCCCCAATCATAACCTTCCTCCACGTGAGTTAATGACAAGAATCATGATTCTGACCCAACGTTTATGCTTTATTTTAAGAGAGCAAAGGAGACATTTTTTAAGTAGAGGCATTGCTTCTATTTCAATGTTCATGTTTATCTTTCCTAACTTCCTCAAAGAGATGACCTTACGTTCAACACAATTCTTGGGCAAAAGTTGGAAAGTAAAGAGGTACTGAAGTACTTGATTCTCAGTTCTGGTTGTACACTGAAATCCCCTGGAGAGCTCTTGAAGTGACCTGATGTTCAGACCCAGACCCAGGTCACAGCGTCAAGCTACACTGGAATACCTATTTCTGAGGTTCTCCAAGAAAGACCAGTATGCAGCCAGCACTGAGAACTTTTAGAAAAGCAGAATCAAGTTGATGGGTGTGCTTTGAATTTTCAAAAAGACAATTAGTACATTTAGCCATGAGGGAAACACAAATCAAAACTATAATGAGGTTCCATCTCACCTGTGTCAGAGTGGTTAGCAATCAAGAATATTAAAAAAATAAATAAATCTGGAGAGGTATCAGGGAAAGGAGGATAGTTCTATACTATGGGTGGGAATGTAAATTAGAATAGCTACTATGGAAATCAATATGGAGGCTCCAAAAAGTCCCCTAAAGCTAGAATTACCATTTGAGTCATCCCCATCACTTCTTGGTATATACACAAAGGAACTAGAGTCAACATACCGTAGAGATGCCTGTGTAGCCATGTTTAGTGTGGCACAATTCACAACAGCAAGATACTGAAACAGCTTAGGTGCCCATCGACTGAAGGATGCATTTTAAAATGTGGCAGTTTATATACACAATGGAGTATTATTCAGGCATTTAAAAAGAATTGAAATTACGTCATTTGTACAATTACGTCATTTGGATCTATAGATCATCATGTTAAGCAAAATAAGCCTGAATTGGAAACATAGGCTTCACATGTTTTCACTAACACGTGGAACCTAAAAAAGATGACATGAAAGGAACTCTGAAGGGAAACCAGCATTAGAAGAGGAAGTAAATGAGAGAGGAGTGAAGGCGCGCCGGGGAGGCTACATACGATCAAAATATATTATATGCATGTTGTGGTTTAGATCTAAAATGTCTCCTCAGAGTCTCATGTTTGGAAAGAGATTGAATTATGGAGCACTGTGCTCATCAGGGGATCTACCCACAGATGTGTTCACAGCTGACTGTGCTATTAGGTTGTGGGGCCTGGGTGACAGCAAGCCATGGAAGCATGGTCTCTTAAGGGCACAGTCCTATCTCTGACCCCTCCTTTCTCTCTGCTTTCTGATTGCAATGGGAGGAGTGCCCTTTCTCAGTTTCTTCTTCCGAGTGTTTCTGCCAATTTTGGACTGAACACATTGAAGATGGACCCAAATAAACTTCTTCTCCTTTAAGGTGTGGGGCTTGATGTTGTGTCCCAGGATTGGGAAGGTGGCTAATACAGTGTCTGTATGAAAATGGCACCTTAACACCCAATATCTGTAAAGGTAATAGGCATTATTAAATTATATTTTTATTTTTCCCCATTTTTATTAACATGTATATGTGATACACAATGGTTACATTGACCTTGAGTCTTCTGTGCACATATATATCTCATCAACATTTCAGTCCCTTCCCCTCCCCATTTTTGGCCGTCCTGTGTCCTCTCCATCCCTCCTAACTCCCACTATCACGCCCATTTGGTTCTACAGGATGCCTGTGTTCTGGGTTTCTCATATTAGGGAAACCATGCAATATTTAACTTTCTGCATTTGATTCACTTCACTGAATATGATGGTCTCAAGCTGCATCCATTTACCTACAAAAGCCTCAAATCTGCCTAATTTCATGAAAGAGTACTACTCCATTATGTCCATATAGCATGATTTTTTTTATTTATTAGTCTGTTGATGGGTATTTTGGCATCTTCCACATTTTGGCTTTTGTTAGTTGTGCTGCTGTGAACATGGGTGTACATGTACCTCTGTTATACGTTGCCTTTAACTTTTTCAGAAATACATTTTTAAAACACAGGTATTTCTGTATCCCTGCTCAGGTGTAGTACTGGGACTGGAGGAGGGAGTCTCTGGTAACCTCTGGCACAAAAGAACATGAAGAGTGATTTCCACCTGAAGAAATTATTGATGGCAAAACTTTCAGTTTCATTTAAAAGACATTCAAATTCATGCACAACGCTAGCTTAAGGGTCCCACAGAGACTTCCTAAAATAAGAAGAATCAAATAAAAAAAGTATTTCTATAGACCCAAGGCTCTGACTATCAACTCTTTCCTGAAGTTAGTTTCTCCCTGCAGAGACCTATAGAGATCTCACTAACTTCAAAAGATGTTGTATACAAAGCACTCAGGGGCTCCTGGGAAAATTAAGCTGATTTCTTCTTTGAGAAGAAAAAAGGCAGAAAAATTCGACCCAAGTTGAACAGGATATTTCACCGCTTCATCATTCATGGCTATCCTCTTGCTCAATGTGACTTTAACGACCCAATAACACCACAGGTCAGAGGGCTGGTGATGTGGCAGATGACAAGGAGCAGGGCAGCTGGACATGACATCATCAAGGGTTTCTTAGATAGCTTTGTTGTTGTTGTTGTTGTTGTTGTTGTTGTTGTTGTTGTTGTTGTCATTGTTGTGGACTGGGGATTAAACCAAGGACCTACATAATGGGCTACACTCCCAGACTCTGATTGTTTAAATTATGAGATAAGGTCTAAATTGCTACATTGTTCATACTGGTCTTGAACTTTGACTGGGCATGATGGCACACGTCTGTAATCCCAACTCTCTGGGAAGTTGAGGTAGGAGTACTGCAAGTTAAAGCTGAGTCTGGACAATTTGGTGACTTAGCAAGACTCTGTTCCAAAATAAAAATAAAAAGGGGTTGGGGAAGTAGGTAGGTGTGCAGGCCCTAAATACCACAAACATCTATCTGTCTTTCTGTCTATAGATCTACCTACCTACCTACCTACCTACCTATCTATAGTGCTGCTATAGACCCAAGGCTCCCACTACCCATTCTTTCCTCAAGGTAGTTTCTCTCTGCAGGGCCTTACCAGTTACTTCAAAAGATTCAGAACCCCTTGGGAAAATTAAGCCGATTTCTTCTTTAAGAAAATTTTAAAAAAGAAAGAAAAATCCTTCCCAACTCAAAGAGAATATTTTATTGCTGTATCAATGTAAAACTTTGGAAATAATCTAAATGAGAAATTTGTTAATTATATTGTTGTTTAATATGATATAGCTGCTTAACTGTATCATGATCTGCTTTCAGAACCTTGTGGCCAGAGATTCTTTGATGGTACCTCAGCCCCACTGTCTGAAGAATGGGGGGGCCCCACTGGATGTGACCCTGGGCTTCACATTTCTGCTTCAACCTTGAAAACCTCAATTTTATTGATTTTTAAGTTGAGCAATTCACTTCAGAAAGTAGTTCTGCTCCCAAAAGTAGGAAAGAACTGAATATTACTGGAATAGAAAGGTGTTCACAGTACTTGTAAAGTGGAAAAAACAGGTTGCAAAATATGCATTCATTTGGTGTTGTGTACACACACACACACACACACACACACACACACACATTTATACACACACAATGAAAAGAAGATAAACTACACACATAAATGTGTATCTCTTTCTCTCTTCTCTGTCTCTCTCATATATAATAAACAGGCTATTCTTTTCTACATAATTCTCAATATTTGAAGGTTTTTCAGCCCTTAATCAAATCAATATTTAAATATCAATTCTTCATCTTGTGATTAACACTTCCATTCAAGTACCAAGAGTCCTTGAAACTACTGTTCTCCCCTTTGTTGAGGTAGAGAGCCCGAGTGGTGACTTGATTCTATGAATTACTACAAAATTAAGAACTGGTCACAGATCTGTAAAATATTTGCCTTTTTCAAGTGCCAGTGGTTCAAATACTACCACAGAGCCCTTCAGGTTTTCAAAGGTGGATAGATTAGTTGATGGAAAGATGGAAAAAAAAACATGTTTCAATAGGAAAAAACATACATTTTTACATAGGTTTGTATTTACTGAAATTATAAAGCAAAAAATACATGAAATTAATAGGCAGAGACAGAAAGGCAGATAGCAAGACGGGTGGAAGCCATCAGGCAGAAAAGGTGTGGCTTCTGGAAGAGCAGACGATGGCAGGTACTGAGAGCAGGTACTTTGCTAGGGAGGCAGACACACGCGTGTCTTTCCAGAGTAAGTGAGGGTGGCACACAGGGATGACGACGGTGATGGAGACCATGACGCTGACCTTGAGAGGCTGTGGAACAGAAGCCACTTCCTGCGTGTTGGCTCTTAACACAGAACACTCTCACTAGGCAGGGATTGTTAGACCCATTTTCCTGATGAGTACACAGAGGAAAGGGGTAGTATGTAGGGAGTGTCAATGCCAAGATTTGAAAATCTTCATGAATTTTATTACAAGCACTCTCAAAACAATGCAAAGTAAACAATTTGCCTTCCCTGAAAGCTAAAACTATTTTTTAACATCAAGAAACCTAATGACAAAGTCTTCTGAGGCCAACAAACCCAGGTTCAAACTCTAGTTCTGCTGTCTTTCTCCTCTCAGTGCCTCAGTTCCCTCCACTAGAGAGGGGACTAATGATGCTAACCCTGCCAAGGTGCTGTGAATGAGATTTTATACACAAAACCATGGCTCAGGGCAAGCTGCACATGAGTACCGAGTAAGTGGAAACCAGTGCTGTTATTTAAGCACGAAGATGAAACAAAAGAAAGGGTTTCCTTGAACAACATCTAAAATTATTCACTTTAAAAAAAAAACACTTAGGTAAATGAAGCTGGAAATAAGTATGCTTTTGTGATGATCATGTCGTTTTTGCTTAAACTAGAAGACTTAATGGGAGAAACGGGTTCTATTAATTGTGCTAGCCAGGCCCAGTGGTACATACCTATAATCCCAGCACTCTGCGAGGCTGAAGCAGGAGGATCACAAATCTGAGCCTAGCTTGGGCAACTCAGTGACTCAGCAAGACCTTGGTTCGAAAAAATATTTGTAAATGCTCTAAGATAACATGTATAAATAGACTCTGGCCTGAGCAAACGAGCACATATGCCTACTGATTAAAAAAAAAAGTTCCCAGGCTCATAGCCATGTGTTCTTCCCCGGTCCTTCACCTGACTCTCAGATCCTTCTGTGGATTGTCATCAAGGAGACACACTCATCAAATAGCAAATTCCTGGGCAGGAGACGTAGCTCATGGTAGACTGCTTGTCTACATGTGTGAGGCCCTGGTTTCAACACCAGCACTGAATTTTAAAAAAATAAAAAGGTATATTTGCTAAGCTCTATATTTGCAAACCTCACAATATCGTGAGTTTATATTGCCTTTTGCTTAGATGTATTGCAACTCTTCAGAATTACCTGGAAAAACTAATCCTTATCCAAAATACATACTCCAATACTACAAATTATCATATGATCCCCCCACTCTTCTGTGATCTTTGAAGGGATAGACTATTCAAGCTGACATAGAGGAATTTAAAATTGAAATATGCACCTTCCCTAAGGACAATCTGATAAGACAACCTGATAGCTGTGATTACTTGGTCTGAAGTACATTTCTGGAGACTTAGGGACTTCTCACACAATATTTGGCTTGCCTGCAGTATCTCTCATCCACAGATAATAGGAAACTAAAGCTTACAGATGTTCTTTAGTCCAATCTTTTTGCATTGGGCCCAGAGAGTTCCGGCCACACATCAAGCTGACTGCAAAAGAAGAACCCAAACCCTGGACTGAGCTCGCCGGCCATTGTTCTTTCTGTAATTTTATAGCTGTTTCCATGAAAAATAGCTCTGTCAACTCAAAGTACAATATAGTAATTCCAAAAATAACTCATAATATCAGACTTGTCAGGGTTATTAGTAGGAATTGAATATTCAACCATTGTGGTGTCTAGCATCCTTTAATTAGACATATTTTTCAATTCTTATTGGGAGAAAATTAAAATTAGATTTATGTTGACACTAAATTCTCTACATTGGCCAGGTAATAAAGAGGCAAGATAATATTTATAGGAAAGAGCAGATGATAAATGTAGTCTCCAAAGTTGGGACATTCATTTCCCAACATTGACACAGATGAGAATATGTTTTGGAAAATTATCACATTTCACAAGCCAGAATGAAGAAAGTAAAAAGGAAAACTGATAGTCATAGTCTGGTGTTAAAATGAAAAGCAGCCCAAATTCATTGGCCTCTATTGTCTAAATTTTATGTTTTTCTTTTTTCTGTACCCAGGAGAGTGATTTAGGATAAGACATAATATTGGAAGTAAACGACAACTTGATGAATACTGGTTGATGGAATACTGGGTACCATCCAAGAATACATTACAAACAAAATTACTCTTCCTCGAGCCCACAGTCCTTTTCAAATGGAGCATCAGAGAGGAGAGATATCTTGGGCAGGATATAAAGAGATAAGAGTATCAACAAATAGATTTATTTGGTACCTAAACATTTTGTGCCTTCTATCCCTTTTCTCTTCTGACAAAGAAACCCTAAATAAACTCTCCTTCTTTTAGGTATTAAACATTCACTAAGCCAGGGTAATTACACGAGGAAAAAATAAATAAAAGGTATCCAAATTGAAAAGGAAGTACAACTATTTTTGTGGAGAGATGACATAATGTTATAGTTAGCAAATCTCAGAGAATCCACGAAAAAATTATTAGAACTGACAAGCAAGTTCAATCAAGTTTCAGAATACTAGATTAATTTTCAAAAATCAGTTGTAGCCAATATCCATGAAATAGAGGAAGTAATAAAAACACTTCCAACCAAGCAGAGTCCAGGACCTGACAGACTCCCAGAAGAATTCTGTGAAAAATTTAGAGAAAATTTAGTACCAACGCTCACCAAACTTTTTCAAGAAAATGAAAAGGAAGGGAAATTGCCCAACTCATTTCTTGAAGCAAGCATAACTCTAATTCCAAAACCAGACAAAGACCCAACAAAGAAAGGAAACTTTAGGCCAATATCCCTAATGAATATAGATGCAAAAATATTCAATACATAAAATTCTTGCCAACAGAGTGCAGCAAATCATAATGAAGATTATACATCATGACCAACTGGGCTTCATTCCAAACATGCAGGGATGGTTCAACATAAGCAAGTCAATAAATATAATATACCACATAAACAGATGCAAAGATAAAAATCATATGATGATCTCAATGGATACAGAAAAATAGGAATAGAAGGACCCTACTTCAACATGATTCAAGCTATTTATGACAACCTCTCAGCCAATATAATCCTAACTGGAGAAAGACTGACAGCATTCACACTAAATTCAGGAACAAGACAAAAATGCCTATAGTCACCCTTATTATTTAATATAGTGCTTGAAATATTTACAAGACCCATCAGACAACCAAGAAATAAAAGGAACATGTGTCAGAAGGGAAGAAGTAAAGATATCCTTATTTGCAGATAACATGACACTCTACATAGAAGACACAAAAAATTCTTCCCAAAGACTGTCAGAATAAATAAATTCCGCAAAGTAGCAGGTGATAAAATCAATACCCACAAATCAATAGCATTCCTATACACCAATAACAAATCCAAAGAGAAAGAAATCAAGAAAACAATCCCCTTCACAATAGCAACAACAACAAAAATAAAATACTTAGGAATAAACCTCACCGAAGAGGGGAAACACTTACACAAAGAAAACTACAAAACCCTAAAGAAAGAGATTGAAGAGGACTTTAGAAAATGAAAAGACATCCCATGTTCTTCGATAAGAAGAACTATTATTGTCAAAATGCCCATACTCCCAAAGCTACTTAACAGATTCAGTGTAATACCAATCAAAATACTAACTATATTCTTCACAGAACTAGAAAAAGTAACCTTAAAATTTATATGGAACCATAGGGGAAAAAAAACAGAATCTCTAAAGCAATTCTGAGTAACTAGAGCAAAGGTGGAGGAATCACAATCCCAGACTTCAAAAAATACTCCAAAGCAACAGTAATTAAATCTACATGGTACTCGCATAAGAACAGACAAGAGGACCAGTGGAACAGAACTGAGAATACTAAAACCCAAACACTCTCAGCCCCTTTGACAAAGGGGCCAAAAAAATCCACTGGAGAAAAAACAGCATCTTCAATAAATGGTGCTGGGCAAACTGGATCTCCACATGAAATGGAGAATGAAACTAGACCCATATCTGCCACCACACACTAAAATCAGATCAGAATGAATCAAAGAACTGGACATCAAAACAGAAACACTGAGCTTACTGGAAGGTACAATCCTAGAAACCATAGGGATAGGAAAGGATTTTTGTAACAGATCACCAGCTGTACAAGAAATCTCAGCAAGATCAACAAATGGAACTACATTAAACTAAAAAGCTTGTGCACAGCAAAAGAAACAACAAGGTGAAGAGATGACCCACAGAGTGGGAAAAGATATTCACCAGTAACACCTTAGACTAAGGGTTAATATCTAGAACATAGAAGGCACTGAAAATTTAAAAAAAAAAAAGCCCTAAAATAAATGATCCCATCAAGAAGTGGCAGCATATGAAAACCTGTTCTTCATCACTGGCCATCAGAGAAATGCAAATAAAAATATTGAGGTTTTACCTCACTTCAGTGAAAATGGCCTACATCAAGAAATCAAAATGTTGGTGAGGGTTCAGAAAAAAAGGGACTTTAATCCACTGCTAGTGGGAATGCAAGCAGGCACAATCATTATGAAAGGCATTCTGGAGATTCCTTAGAAAGCTGAAAATAGGAATTCCATGTGATCCAGCTACTGCCCTACTAGGCACATTCCCAAAAGAAATAAAGTCAACATATCAAAAAGACACACTCATATCCAGGTTTATACCAGCACAATTCATAATAGCCAAATCTTGGAAGCAACTTACCTGCCCATCCATACAGGAATGGTTAGAGAAGATGTTGTACCTATACACAGTGGAATACTATGCAGCCATAATGAAAGTCAGATATGAAGCACTTGAACAAAAATGGGACCACCTAGAGTCAATGTGCTCAATGAAATGGACCAAGCACAAAAGACTGACTATAGATGTGTGTCTTTCTTATGAAATGCACAAAAAATAATAACATAAAAAGGCCCAAATGTGAATGGCAGAGTAGAAAGTGAAGTAAAAGTTAGATAGGAAAGGAGTGAACCCCTGAAAAAGATGTAGACATAGACAGTCACTAATTGCCCAAACCTCATGAGTCTAATGTGTTACAGAATTTGGAATCCATGTATTTACCAAAAAAAGTTAAATTTTATGTCATGTGAATTTTTTTATCAAAATAAAATTTAAAAATTTAAAAATAAAGTAAATAAATACCAGGAAAAAATCAATTGTATTTCTACTAACTAGCAATAAACAACCTGAATATGAAACTAAGAAAACAATTAGAGTTGTGTTAATATCAAAAGAATAAAATATCTAGGAAGAAATTTTAAAAAGAAGTATAATACATATAAACTGAAAACCATAAAAATATTCACAGAAACTGAAAAAGACACGAATTGATAGAAAAAAGTTCCATTTTAATAAATCTAAAGATATACTCTTAGTAAAATGACAATACTATTCAATTTAATCTTTAAATTCAATACAATCTTCCTCAAACTCTCAGCTGGTTTTTCTTTTAAACAGAAATTGACAATCTGGTCATGAATTCATATGACTTGCAAAAAGCAAATCAACCTTTGGAAATAAAGTCGAAAGTCTCATACTTCCTAGTACTAAAACGGAATACAGAACTACACCCATGAAGGCAATGTGTTACTGACATAAGGGCAGACATACAGCTCAGCGGAGTGAGTGTAGAAGGGTCAATTTTAAAATAATGAGACCAGACAACTCAGAGGATAGTCTTTCAGGAAACGGTGCTGGGACAACTGGATAGCCACATACAAAAGTTAAGCTGCATCTCTACATTATATCATATACAAAATTAACTCAAAATAAATCACATGGAAGACCTACATGGAAGAGCTAATGTTATAAAACTCTCAGAACAAATAAATCTTTGTAATCAGAGGTGATGCAGTGATGTTCAAGATGCGACACCAAAAGCTCAACTAGCAAAAGAGAACAGGTAGGAGACATTTCATCAAAATTAAAAACCTTTGCTTTTTTCAGCAAGAAAGTGAATCCATGGAATCAGAGAAAATATCAAAAGTATATTCAGCATGAAAAGAGTGCTGTTATAATTCAACAGAAAAGGACAAAACTCAATTTTAAAACTGCCAAGAAATTTGTACAGACATCTCTGGAGAGAAGTTATTCATGTAGCCAATAAGCATATGAAAAATGTTCACTAGCATTAGCCACTTGCAAATCACAATTCAGAACCACGGAGAGAAGGAAGCGGGAGGCATTGTTTAATGGGCACAGAGTGTCTGCCTGGCCCTGGAAGCTCTGAAGCCGATGGTGGTGATGGTTGTACAACACGGTGAATATACTCGATGCTACTCAACTGTACATTGAAAACAGTTAAATGATAAATTACACACACACACACACACACACACACACACACACACACACACATATATATATATATATATATATATATATATATATCCATGATGTTTTACTGTGGCTGCTATAATAAGAATAATGTAGACTAAATAACAAACATGGACTCCTCAGTTCTGGAGGCCGGGAGGTCCATGGTGGTGTTCTGGTGAGGGCCTTCCTCTTCTTGACTTCCTCACATGGAGGTGGTGATGGGGGAAACCACGAACATTCAGCCCACAAAACAAGATAAATTTTAAACAAGAAGATGTGATTTCCACCCACTAAATGGCTATCATAACATAAAGAAATATCTCAGTGAAGATATGGAGAAGCTGGAATTCTCATTCAAGGTGATTGAAACATGTGACTATGTAATTTTTTTACAATTATGACTGTAAATTATGTATCATTAATCCTCTCAAAACACTTCCCTTTGCCTTAAACACACCGCTCCACTGTTCTTGCCTCTTCTAAAGCAGGTTTTCCATGAGTGTCCTTACTTGCACTGTTGTGGCTGCCGTGATACCCTGAATGCGTTCCCAAAGTTCATCTTTTTGTGGTCATTTTGACTTTGGAGAATGCCAGAAGTCACACAGTGTCGAATCTGGTGAATAAAGTGCCTAAGGACACACTGCCATGTTCCTAGGACCTGCCTCGTCCTCAGATAATCAATGTTCACCATGTTCCCGCTCACGAGGCCAGTCACAGAAGAGGCTTGTAGAACTGTCTCAGGAAGTGGCACGAACAGTGAGACATGTGTGTCTGAAGTGAGAGAAAGCATTTTGGGGAGGAATAATGGCAGTGTGCCGTTGCTGTAATGGATGTTCTTTAAACTTTCTCTGCGTATTTCAATCACCCTTCATTCACTGTTTACAGAAAAGCAAAATGGTGCAACCCTTGGAACATAATTGGGATTTTCTCAAACAGCTAAAGAGAGATGAAGTACAGCCCAGCAACATGACTTCTGGTGTGCACCAAGAAAGGTGAAAACACATCCCAGGCAACCTGCACACAGGTGTTCAGTGCAGCACTGTTCCGTATCATCTGGAAACTGAACACAACTCAGACATCCATTAACTAATGGGTGGATGGGCAAAATGTGGCATGTCCATACAGTGGAATATTACTTGGCAATAAAAAATGAATGCAGCACTGGTACATACCACACCTTGAATGAGCCTTAAATGCTAAGACTCCAGTCAGTAAAAGGTCACATATGGTGCCATTTCATCTATATATTTGACCAGAATAGACAAATTCATAGATTAGTGTTGTCACAGGCTGGAAAGGAGAGCAATGAAAAGTCACTAGTGGGAGCAGCGCTTCTCACTGGGGTATGAAGACATTCTGAAATTAGGTAGCAGTGATGGTAGTACAACTCTATGAATATATAAATTATATCTCAATAAGGCTGTTACTTTATTTTTAAAGACTCAAGTGAAGTGCTGAGTAGGCATGACGCATCCAAGAGTTTAATACTCTGTAATTATAACCCTGCTGAAAGCGTTGAAAGCAAATATTTGGGGTTTGGAAAAAACCACACACCTGACACACTCCTTTCTCTACCTGAGGACATTGTTCATCATTTTCAGGTGAATCATAGCCACTGGCTCTAGTATCTTCTATGAGAAGGAGCAATTACACAAAGTGGGCTGTCTGGTGGATTGTAAAGGAAGCAGTGACAATCACACGTGTGACTCACTGCTTCACTCACCCTGGCTTTGGCCATGGTGTTGAGCCTTACACTTGGGCACTACAGATCTGGGTCAGCATAATTTTGCTAGAGAAAGGCAAAGCACACACAAAGATTTCACAGGGCGTGGGTTCTCTGCATTCTCAAATCCAACTACAGAGAACTCTAGGGAAACTTCTCTCCCCACAGGAATAGAAACAGTTCCACAGAGATTTCAACTGCAGGCAACTTGGTCTTCTAGAAAAGCATCCACCCAGGCTTTTACAGGCAAATGGAAGAAGCTTGAGAACATCATGCTTAGTGAAGTGAGTCAGAAGCAGAAGGTGAAACATCGAATGGTCTCTCTGATAGAAGAAACCCAGATCAGAACTCTAATGGAACTTAAAATGAAAAACAGTAAAACGAGGGTAGGGCAGGGAGGGCGGGAAGGGTGGGTTGGTGGAGGCACAAAAGGAGAGTGGGAAAGTCCTTGTCACCTTGACAAGATACATAGATGCACACAATGCTAAACTTCATTGTAAACCTTAAATTTTGCACTTATACACACATCTTGGTGAAAAAAAAGCGAAGTAATAAAATGAAGGCCCTCAGCTACTTTGATATCAGTGGAGACATCTTAAGCCTTAATCATCTTTCTGGGCACTTTTTGATTAATAAGGTCTAAAAACAAATAGACCCTGAAGTAGTTGTAGATGTTTGGAGAGCAATAATACCATGTACTGGCTGAGTTCGAGGCTCTACAATACCTGGGAAAGCCCTTACCTAACTTAACTTTGGACACATGTCTTTAGCTTGCTCAGCCTGTTTCTCCATTTGCAATGTGAATCTAACAATTCCACTGACCTCACAGGGCTGCCGAAGGAAGCAACAGACAGACGGTATCGGACATAGCTGGGCTTTGTGCCTGCCACACAGTGCGATCGAGTTAGAGAGCTCTCTCCTGGGGCTGCTCTCTTTCTCTCTGACAGGAGCAGGATGCCATGTGTGAGGAAGGCGCCTCTCCCAGTTCCTTTATTTAAAATTCAGCAGCACAAATGAAAATCAGGTGAATTTACAGATTTTCAGAAGTTGACAAATACCATAAGCTTTACTAACTCTCGAGTGGCCACAGCTATCATGGCACTTTATTATTCGTGAGTTGTCTGCCTGACCCCCTCTGTGGTGCCTTCCCCATCATATTTTGGCCTCCTGCTCATTTCTAGGAAGATGTTGAGATGACAGCTCAGTCTTTCCTGTAGCATTGGTTAAAAAAAAAAAATCTGGTTTTCATTGCTGTTTTTGCTAGTATGGATGGCTTTGGAGATTTCTTGTGAGCACTTTGCTATCAGTTATGATCCTACTTAACTTCTTTGTGGCTGTCCTGCCCAGACATTGGATCTTGCCCCAGGGAAGCCCTGAGAGGCCCGGATCAATGTTGGGAGTGTGAGATGACCCCAGAGTCTGAGATGTAGGGCAGAGTGGCATTAAAGGTACCAAGGGCAGGCTGCACTGAGGTCTAGACAGATGGGAAAGTGGTGCTGGCAGCCCACCCACCGGGCCTGAAGAATCACCACCTCAGAGGTGGCCAGGTGCTGGGCTCAGGCTCTTCTTGGGGCTTCTCCTTTCTCCTGGAGTCCTGGAGAACAGGGCCAGCTTGGAAGGAGCCCTACAAGGAGGGGCCCTGAAGCACATGCTTTGTGTCATCACTGTAACTCTAGCTCTGTGCAAAGCATGTTTAAAATAACAAGGAATATTCAGGGAAGGATGAATTGTCCAGCATTGCTGAAAGAAGATTGAGAAGTGTGAATCTAATTGTATAGGTCATGCACGGGAAGCCTCTGAAAGAAATTCAGAATCTTGGATTAAAACTCAAAGGATCTGTTCTGAAAAAAAAAAAATGGTGACAGGCTGGGTCTAGGGCTGCAGAGGGGCAAAAGGAAATGAGGGGAAAGGAAGAATTTAGGATGAGTCAGAAGCCATAAACTGAATCCTCATCCCTTGATTGTTATAGTAAACAATTCTATTGTTTTTCAGAAACTGTAGGTGACTCTCTTATCTTTCCATTCAGACCATGACCTATCTCAGCACAGCATTACTTAGGTCATATTTCTATGTCTCTTGTAGTCAGTCACCAATTACGAACTCCTACTGTGAGCCAGACCCTGGTCTGAGCATCAAGAATAGAAAGATGGAGACCAACTGCCTTTCTTTTCTAATATTAAATTTAATGGTTTATTCAAATACATGATATTTAAATAAGTTTAAAAAGCCTAGCATCTATGTTCTGTAGCTTTTGTAGTAAGTCAACATTGGTTGCTTCCAAAGTCCTTTGCAAATGTATATGAAAGTCTGTGTGCGTGCACATGTGTGTGTGTGTGTGTGTGTGTGTGTGTGAAAATACATGCATTTTTTTTCAGCACACAGGTTTCACAAAGAATCATTTTCTGTACTTTCATATTTACACAAATATTGAGCAGACAACACAGAGAATTCTACATACCATCGCCCCATTGCCATCTCTCCTTCTGAACATCCTGCTTAGCGTCTTGCATGTGTTACAATGAATGAGCCAACACTGTCGCATTATCATAAACTAACTTTACAGGAGATGACAACGCAGTTTTCCATTCTGTTTGGCATTTGAATTTTTTTATTTTTCCCTTTTTTCATTAGTATGTACATACAATACACAATGGCTACAATGAACTTGAGAATTTGTGCACACACACATGTATGTATGTATGTATGTACTATCAACTTTATATTCTCTTCCTCTCCTCTTTTTGTACCTTCCTACCCACTACCTCATCTCCATTGATTCCCAATATCTAACCAATTTGATTCTATTATTTATTTATACTCTGGGTTTCACATATTAGAGAAACCATATTTATCTGGAGTCTAATTCATTTCACACAATAATCTCAACATAATGATCTCAACTTGTATCCATATTCCTATGAATGAGTCAGATCTTTCTGTCATTATGGAAGGGCAGTACTTCATTGTGTGTATATGTCACATTTTTATATCTGCTGGTCTGTTGATGAATATTTCAGCATTTTCCACAGCTTAGCTATTATTACTTGTGCTTTTTTGTAACCGTGTGTGTGTGTGTGTGTGTGTGTTGTGTGTGTGTGTCTGTCCAGGTACCTTTCTTGATCTTAGAGATTTATAGCCTCCTGGGAATGACGAAGGACAATGATGAGATGCTACACCACAACCATTGCATTAGAAAAGCTGTGACCCAGAGCACAGCAGTGAGAGCTCAACTAGATCCAACGGGGAAGGTCATGAGAGGACGCGGCAGGAGTAACGCTTGAGCTCGAGCTTAGCATCGACGGAAGAGCTCACTAGATGAATATCATGTAGACAGAGCCTGAAGCGGGAAAAATGACACAAGCAGAGACCAGCAATGTTAGGTGTTTTGGGTAAATGAGAAGAGTGAGAGTGAACAAGGTAAAGATAAGACTTAGTTGAAGCAGCCACTAGTGGATGCGATGGGAGACAAATAAGTAATTCTGAAAGGTGCCATTAGCAATTACCCTCTACTTAACATGGCTGGCTTGGAATAAATACTAATGTATGGATGATTCAACCTAAGTGCTGAGAACAGAGGCCAGATGTGGCTGCCTAGGTTGATTTGCCAATCCTGTTGTGCGAGTTCTTCCAACAGGACATGACTGCTCCTCCCATCAAGTGGAGGAGTCACTTTCTTTTTCAGTTAAGCCTGGGATGACCACATGCCCAGCTTCAGAACATACGTCATTGCCAAATGGGATTCAAGCGGAGGGTTGAAAACTGACTGCACGCTAGGGTCTCCCATCTTTTAATACTCTCTAGGAACTCTTCTGTCAGCCTCCAAGGATAAAAGACACATCAACAGAGATTCCATCCTAGCCACTTCTAGGTCATTCTGATACATGAGTGATGCCAATTCAAATTATCTGGCCTCTGCTAAGCTCACTCAGATTTTTTTTAACATGCCCTTAAAACTTATAGATTAGTGAAAAATAATGCTGTTGCTTTACCTCAACAAATTGCAGGGTAGGGTGTAACACCTCAAAAGCCAGCAGATATACTGACATGATTTACCCTGTTTATCATACCACAGTGAGGATCATAAACAAATTGCAGCTATTCATTTGAATTCTTTCCTTAGACTTCGAAGGGTAAATTACTACAAGTTCATAGTCTTCAACAGTGAATGCTAAGCTTCTTATTCCTTAACTCTGGGATACCAATGCCTCTAATTTGTAAGTAGGTGTAAAAATGCCTCTGACATACTTTTACTCTCTTGTTTCTCTACATCTTTTCTGGGATAGACTTGGTATAAGGCTCACATGTATAATAGCAAAAATGAGGCCTTGTGTTCTACTGCCAGGGATCTATTCTTGTTTTTCTCTCCAATCTCTACTAAGAGAGAGTGCAGGGATCTTGAAGGACTGATTTTCCATGTTAAGGGGGCACTCCAGGCTATCCTCGGTTTGTAAGTCTACATAGCACCAGCTGGTTTACAAAACATGCTAGCCCTCTCGTACCTAGGATGTCAACAGAGACTGGCTTAGACTTTTCTGCTTTGTTTTCCACATTGCTAAGTTCAGTTGCTGCTTTCATTAATAGTTGATTTGAAAAATTTGAGTTGAGTGTTGACAGGGGCTTCACAACATATAATTTTCCCGAAGGGAAAAGTCAGGAGTGCTGCTAGGTATAAAATACATGTCAAACATGTCGTTGTCTGTCTGTTCCACTTCCTTCCTCCCTACCTCTGGAAAATGAGCACAGATGAAAATGAAAGCTGTTAATTTTTAACAGCTGAATCTTCTGTACTAAAACTAACAGGTTTAAAAATCACAATATAGTTTTAAAATGTGTTTACTTGAACACTGGGCGTGAAGGCAGTGAGGGCTACATGGGAGCCCTAATCTTTATACCTATCTCAAGGCTCTGAGACTTTAGGGACTCTCGCCAAAAATCTAGTCTGCCTAACAGCAAAAATAGTGTGGCCCTGGGGCCTCAGAGTCAAGGCCTAGACATCAAGGAACTCAAACCAAGAAACAGAGGTGGAAGTCCCAGTACTTACCCTCCTAGGATACTGCTATCCAATGTATACTAGAAAGGCCATTCATGTCTCAAATTTTCACTCATTTTTCATCTGTTCTAAAGACATTGTGACCACTGAAGTCTCTAAATAGGCTCATAATTAATCTGTGCTATATCTCTGACTTATCTGCTTGCATTATCATGTAGTTCCTCACCTATTTGCATTACACACTAAATTGAGAATGGTTTTGCATTCTAAGGAATCAGCACCATTCTAAGGAATTTTGCATTCTAAGGAATCATTCATCTAGCAAAAGAGCTATTTAAACAGAAGATATAAAATAAATATTTTCAATTAAGGAATTCATAAATGTGATCAGTTAAAGGAGAGTGGCATTTTTGAATAAGAAAGAATACAGGTACTCAAATACCCTTTGGTATAGATGATAAGAAATATGTTTCAAATTTCTCAACAGATGGAATAAACCAAAGGGGCCTAATAATTAAAGTCCTTGCTGTTCAAAGTTTGGCCCACATGCCAGCAGCTTCAGCATAAATGGGGAGCTCATTGTAAATGCAGAATTCCAGATGCCATTTTAATCTAGTGAATAAGAATCTCGATTTTCACATGATTTTCAAATGTTTCATGTGTACATTAAACACCAGAAATCACTGATCTAAGACAATGGCTTTCATGGTTTGGTAAGTAATTGAATCATCAGGAAAGTTTTGTGAACTGTGGATATCTGGGTCCCACTTTTAGAGATATGTATCTGAATGGTCCTGGAATTATTTCTGACCAAGATGGAGTAACATTAAGACTTAATTTAGGCCCCTTCCTAAAGCAACTGGAACAAAAATGGAATATATACAAAACAATAATTTTCAGGCCATTTTAGTTATCTATTACTGAATGTCTGCTCTTAAAATTTTGCAGCTCAAAATAACAGTTTTATTGTTCTTTTTGTGGCTCTGAGACTCAGGTCTAGCTAACTGGGTCAGATGGCTCAAGATCTCTCTTAAGACCAAATGGTACAGTCTCTTCTAAAAGTTCAACAGGAAAAAGACCCCTAGCCAGCTCACTTACATGGCTGTTGGCAGGATACAGTTCATTCAGGGCAAGTGGGTTGGGGGCTTTGTTACTCACTGGTGGTAGCCATGGACACCTTCAGTTTCTTCCACGTGGAGTGCTACAACATGGCAGCTTATTCCATCAAAGCCAGCAACACAGTGAGTTTGCTAGCAAGTTAAAAGTTACAGCTTAACCTAATCATAGAAGTCACATCTTATTACATTGATCAAACTGTATTTGTCAGTCACTAGGTTGAGCTCATACTACAGGAAGAAAGAAGCTGAAGTATGGATTCCAGAAGGCAAATGCTATGGTTTGGGTACTGTTTGTACCCTAAAGGTTCATGTGTTGGGAGTTTGGTCTTCAGTGTGGCACTGTTGGGAAGTAGACTTTCAAACTTCAGGGATATTTTTAGGTCTCTAGAGCTGGGCCTTCAGGAGGAACTGTGGGACACCCGTCGCACTTCCGGTTTCAGTATGTGATTTCTCCTCACACCCACATACTCCTGCCACAATGTGACACAACTGAGAGGGTCTTCATTAAAGCAGAGCTGACAGCGAGGCCACGCCCTTGAATCTCCATAAGTATGAGCTACTTAAGCCTCACTTCTTTATTAAGTTAGCTTCCTTAGGTACTTACAGTAACAATAGACAAAAATGGACTAATGGGGGAAGTGACCGAGAGCCATCTGAGAAGCCACTTACCACACAGACAGCGTACAGCAGATGTCAAGGGACTGTGATTTCTGACAGAGGGGCGACAGTGCCAGTTGAACAGCTAGCAGCTAATTTACAGGAAGTAGTTTAGGCTGCAGGTCAGAGAAAGATAAAGCAGAGTCCAGTGGTCTCTATGAGGTGAGCATACATAGGGAAGCCCAGGAAGTGAGGGTTTATTGGTCAAATTACTATTCGACATGAAGTTCAGCTCTTGAGTCTTTGGCTGAGACCGCTTTTCTCACGTCTGAGCAGAAACTACCTGAGGTCAGGAAAATGATGGTCAAGATATCAAGCAGAACAATTCCCAGAGTTCACAGGGGGCAAGAGCAGGGAGTAATCATAATCAGGAAAAAGGAGGAAAGGAGTAAGGCATGGTGGCATGTGTCTATAACCCCAGCTCCCTGGGAGGCGGAGGTCGGAGGATCCCCAGTCCCAGCCTTGCCTAGCCAACTTTGTGACAAGCAAGACTTTGCCAGCAAAACTAAATAAATAAATAAAGAGGAGAGGGTGTTGGAGGGACAGCTCAGTGTCAGGACCCTGTGTTCAATCCCCAGTGCAAAAAAAGCATGCCCCCACAAAAACTAGTTATGTCTGAAATTGTTAAAAAAATAAAAAAGCCAAAAGCTCAAACCAAGGGAATATAGATAGGAAAGGAAGAATTAAAATTATAATACGGAGTAAAAAGAAAATGCATATGTATTAGGAAGGAGGAAGCAAAACAGGTTATGTGAGAAATCTGAAAGAGTCTAGAGAAAAAGCTACTTGGACAAATGAGTGGATATTAAAAGAATACAAAGCCAAAATACAAAAAGCAACAGTAGTCATGCACAGTGATCCCAACTACTGAGATGGCTGAGGCAGGAGGATCACAAATTTGAAGCCAACTTGGTAAACTTACCAAGCTTCTATCTCAAAATAAAAAACAGAATACAAGTAGATGAGGATGCAACTCAGTGTGAGGCCCTGGGTTCAACCCCTTGCACTGCAATCAATCAAATAAAAAAATCAGCTGAAGTTCTATATGTTATCAAGGAATAATTATAAATTAAGTTCTTAAAAAAACTCAATTTACAGTAGCACTAAACAATAGAAGATATAGGGATAAATTTGACAGAGTACATTTTTTATTTGTATAGTAAAAACTGCAAACTAGTACATAAATTCAAGAAAAAGTAAAATGAAGAGCTATGTCATGTCCGTGCATTAGAATATTGAACTTTGTTAAAATGTCAATTCTCCAAAAAGTGTTGTATAGATTAAGTGCAATCCCAAACAAAATCTCAGAAATATTTTTTGATAAATGTCATAATTAAAAAAATTATAAGAAGATGTACATGGCTGGTAAAAAGTAAAAGATCAAAGTTGGAGAGATTTTAAATATAAAGTTTAAATAATTAAGAAAGCATAATATTAATGTAAGAATGGGCATTTAAATCAGTGGACCAAAACAGAATCTATAAACAGACTCACTCATATATGGTCAACTGATTTGCAATAAAGGTACCAAGTCAATTCAGTGGTAAAACAATTATCTAGAGTAATTGCACATTTGTTAACAAAGAAATGAACCTTTATGCATACTTCTCATCACCCATAAAAGTTAATTCACAATGGATCATAGACCTACCTTCATATAAAGAGCTAAAACAATAAACTAGAAAAAAAGCAGGATAAAATATCAGTATTTATGACCTCAGACTAGGGAAAGATTTCTTACAACACAGAAAGTACAAACCAAACCATAAAGAAAAAAAAAATGCGAGGTTGGACTTCATTAAAATTAAAATGTGCTAGACTGGACTTTATTAAAATTAAAATATGCTTCTTGAAAGACACAGTTAAGCAAATGACAACACAGGCTATACATTTGGGGGCATGCCTTATACACAGACTACGTACAACTTGGTATCAAGAGGAAAAAATACTCAAATTTTTTAAAGGAAGGGTAAATTTTCAAATAAAAATTCCACCAAAAAAAAGTATCAATGCCAAAAAGGTCAGGAAAAGATATTCGATATTTTCCATCATTAGAGAAATGCAAACCATCATGAAATACACTAAACACTCACCAGAATGGCTCATGTTTGAAAGACTTCAAGAGGATGGCAAGGAAGGTACCCTGGATGCACACCACGTTGCTGATCCGAATGCAAAGATGGGTAGCTACTTATGGCCATTGTTATGCTATTTATATTAGCCAAAAACCAACCCAAAATCTACTGAGGGGTTGATTGACCAAAAACTGTCAAATATCCACATGGTAGAATACTACTTAGCAAGAAAAAAGGAACAAACTAGTGATACATGTAACAAACATGAATTCATTTTAAAATTACAAATGTTCTGTTGAATAAAAATATTTACAATGACAATATACTATATGGCTCTACTTTTATTAAATTTTAGAAAAGGCAAAACCATAGTGACTGGAAGTGCATTAGTGGTTACAAGGAGCTAAACTAGGCAAAGCAGATTTACTTAAAAAAAAAGTCACAAAATAAATTTTTGAGTTGTTGAAAAAAAAAAACCTATCAGTCATGTCCAGTCCACTGTCCACAGGCCACATGTGGCAGCAGGGTAGCTTCGAATGCAGCCCAACACAAAGTCATAAATGTTCCTAAAACATTATCCTTCCTGCTTGCATTTTTTGCAACTCGATTGTGTTAACTCTAGTAGATATTTTATATGCAGCCCAGGACAATTTCTCTCCACTCAGTGCAGCCCACCAGCCACAGCTTGGGTGCCCTTCTATGAAGTGGGTGGTAAACAACTCTATTCATTTGTTATTGTATGTAAATTATATCTCCTTAACTGACACAATGAATTTGAATAACCCAGGGGCTCGCTTGGTTCCTGCAGTTTTTTGAGGTTCTCCCTGAGGAACCGCAATGGGCAGTTGTGGGTAGCAGTCGCAGGGAGCCCTGCTTCCACTTATTCTGGCTTTATCTTGTCTTGGAGTGTGGGCTAGACTTGGTGACTTGTATCTAGCAAAGAGAAGACAGCAAAGGCTGTCCGCTCACTTCATCATAGCCATCTAATTGGCACCATGGTGTCTTGTTGGATGACTCTCCCACTCTCTGCTTGCCAGCTCACAAAGCAAGCTGCCAGGTTAAGATCTCTGTTAGAGAAGCCACCGGGTAAGGAACCAAGGGTGGCTGCCAGCCAGAAGGGGAAGGGGAATTGAGACTGTAGACCAACATCCCACAAGCAACTAAGTTCTGTCAACAATCACAGGGGACCAGTGGATACACAAAATGTGGCATTTATACACAATGGAATACTATGCATCTATAAAGTCCAACAGTATGGAGGCTTTCGCAGGCAAATGGAAGAAACTAGAGAACATCATGCTTAGTGAAGTGAGTCAGAAGCAGAAGGTGAAACATCGAATGGTCTCTCTGATATGAGAGACCCAGATCACAACACCTATGGAACTTAAGACCAAAGACAAAGTGAAAGAGGGGAGTAGGGTGGGGGAGGAGGGAGGGAGAGGTGGGTAGGGGGAGGGACAAAAGGAGAGTGGGAAAGTCCTTGTCACCTTGACAAGATACGTATATGCACAAAATGCTCAACTCCATTGTAAACCTTGAATTTTGCACGTATATATCAATGAAATGTGGGAAAAAAAATCACAGGGGAGACATGCCTCCCAAAGAGACTTAACTGATGATAGCCTCACAAGAGACCCCCAACTAGAGGATCCACTCAAGCTGTAGTTAGGGTTCCTGACCCACAAAGCCTGTGAAATATAAGAGATGTTGGTTAAAGTCATGCAGTTTTGGAGAAAATTGCAATATGACAAAAGATAACTAACAGGAGTCAAGGTTGATAACTCTTTATCTAGTGCAATTTCTGAGAAAAGACCTTCATGTTCTATTATAACTAGGAGGATGATTTAAAAATTGAAAAAAAAAAAGACACTGGCTATCAAGGGATTTGAGCCAGTAGCATCCACTCTAAGAAAGGAGGCTGCAGAAGCCCTAGCCTCCTTTAATTTGGTGATTGAGAGGCGAGATGGGGACTATCACAAAGCATACTGGGATGATTATCTACATCTTGATGTCTTCTTGGTGTACTAGATTTTTTCACTACTAAAAAATAACCATTATTTTGTCACATATCCATGGGAACTGTTGTTCAGCTTTTGTTTATGTAGAAACAAGCCTTCTTAAAACAAAACAAAGTGAACCCTAAATGAAAATGAGCCAGTTACACTCATTAATTAAACTTAATTTTATTTAACTGCAAGCTGACTCCATTTGAATAAATTGAGCCACATTCTGAAATACACATATTTTAAAAATTTAATTATTAAACACCGAAGCCTACACCATCACTGTACTCTTCAAACACGATGAGGTATGATTATAATGTTTTGCTACTTCAGAGGATGGTGGGTGACCTAGCAGGGGAGGGTTGGGGACCCAAGAATGACAGACATTGGCAAGCCTGTGTTAGGAAGACCTGTCAGCTCAGGCCATGTGATAAGGATGCATCAGTCAGGAAACAGAAATTCACAATTTGGGTCCTATCTTTTAAAGAAGGGCCTGGGAAAAAACAGGGCTTGGAGCAGAGTCACGAACAAATATGAGGAATGGGAATTAGCATCCGTGAGGGAAACTTAAGAGGGCTGGAGGTAATCTTGCATGAGAGACAATAAGATAAGACTGACTGGCTGCCTTCAAATAAATTAAGAATAATTACCAATAGATGATTAACAATATTGCTCATCCCCTACACACAAGATAGAAACAAGAAGAAACGAGTTTAAATTGCCACAGTGACATTTGATTACACTGAAAGTAGAATTTATTGACCAGGAGAGTGATTAAGTACAGAGAAAAATCCAGGTCCCCAAAACATTTCAAGTGAAGCTGTGTCTTCCTGACAGCCAAACATCTGGTGATAGTGAAATTTTTATCCAGCTGACTGCTGAAAGTCATGTGGATAAAAACATCTGTATGATAAGTGGATTTTTAAAGGGATTAATTGAACTGAGTAAATGTTTTGTGACTTTTGGGAAATTTTACCTAAATAATGAAAAGCAAGAGTCGTATCCTGCCTTGTGCTGTTGTGGAATGATTTATACTACATAATTAGAATAACAATCTCTGCCTGACAGTGGATTTGCTCCTCAGGGCTCATACGGCAGCCAGAGCTCCACCTAATTAGTTGTCTTTACAGTGAGGTTATAGCGGGATTTCCTGAATTACTCAATGTCCTGACTCCCCAGTGAATCACTGCTTTCTGCCACCTATAAACTAAGTTGCCCCAAAGACTACAGAAACCCAGAGCAAACTGATTAGTCTTTTAGAACTGAAAATGAAGGTATTAAGAATTCTATTTCAGACTTGCTGCCTTCTTGGATTCAGGCAAGAAAGGTCTTTACCCATTGATGTTAGGAAATGTGAAAACTAAGATGAAGTGAGCTATTTTCCCAGAAATCTAGTTACCAGTTGATTACAGCAATGGCTTTCCAAGTCTATTTCCCAGACCAGCCTTAGCATCCCCTGGGAACTTGTTGGACATGCAAATTCTTGGGTCTCTCCCAAGACCTAAGACTAAATCAGAAACTCCGGGGGTAGAACCAGCAATCTGTGTCTTAACAGGCTCTCCAGGAGATTCTGATCTGCTTTATGGCTAGACAGACTCTGGATTCTAGGAACAATTTGTAATCATTCCCAGCTGAAACCTAGGTTTTACCACCTGGCTTTGTAACCGGTGATGTTTATTCATAGGTCTTTATGTCCATGAACTGAGACGTCCTGTGGTCAAGATGAAGGAACGGGACATGGAAAGTGGGAGTGTGGGACAATATCTATGTAGTCGTCATTATGGTGTGTATTCAACAGTCACAGCTTAAAAAGAAAAAAAGCTTTGCACATAATCAGATCTACAAGTTTTTGTTGACTGCTTAATTCCTTCTAGTCCCTGTCCTCCCCTGAGCTGGTTGGTCCCCAAAGCAGTGGGCAGGGCCAAAAGCAAAAAGGGCTAAGTTCATTAAAACAAAATAAAGTGAATGAAACAAAACCCCGTGATGAGACTCGGAACACAAGCAGCTGCTTCAGGGCTGAGGCAAAGGGGAGCTTAGCGCTGGGGAGCAACTGTTCTTTCCCAGATTCCTCTCAGGCCAGCCACACTGAGGTCTGGGTCCCTGAAGGATTTGGACAGAGCCCAGGGGAAGATGCAGTAGAAACGATCTTAAGAGAGCTAAAGAGTCTTGAGACCTGCTGTGGCTCGAATATGACTTCCTCTCTGAGCCACATGTTGGTAAGGCCTGCAACCATCAGATTATAAATATAAAATAAGACAACAGTAAGGAACCAGAAGTGAAAAAGCATGCTACTTCATTCTGTTCCTGGTGTGATGGAGAGAATAATTTAAAGCTTCAGTGGGCCTGGAATAGGTGCTTTCAGATTCCAACAGTATTACAACTGTCATGCCCAATAGCTAGCTACTGCTGATGTTGATGGCTTGGGAATTATGCACCCCAAGAAAATCAATGCCTATAAAGTTTTTCACACAGAGAAAGCTGCACTATCTTCTATCATTAGAATCAGACGGGCTGGGCCAAGCACTCTAGAGCTGCTCTGAGCTATCCAGTAGCCACTAGGCACATCTGTCTAAGTTAAATCTACAACACTCCACACCAAGTGCTCAGTGGCCATGAAGTACTTGTAGCCCCCTCATGGGACAGTATAGGTTCAAGGACACAGGAGTGCAAGGCTCTGCCCACATCTCAGCGCCGTCTTCTTTTTTCCTGTTCCCATCTCCTCCAGAGTAGCAAAACCCTTCTCAGGGTCAGTGACATCATGTGTGTCCTGCTATGGGATTAGCAAGGTGTTTATACGGATCATTTTGAGTAGGTTTCAGAAAACTCTTGAGGCAGACATAGGCCTCCTAGGGCAGAGGGACTGTAGGTAATGCAAAATCCTCAGGAAGAGCATAGCTCTTTCCAGTTGCATTGTTTTATGGTGTAAACTCTGGGTATGGTACAAAACTCTGAAGCTTTCCCTTTTGATTCTCACACACTCTGTGTTGGGAGTTAGAAAAACATGAGAATTAATCGCTCCTTACTTGTCTCTTATTCCTGTTTTTCTGCTCAAGGCAATGTGGATGTCTCTGCGTGAGTGGGAGAAAGTCACAAGGACAAGAAGAAAACAAAAACACAAAGATTAATATTTTAAGATACTATCTTGCTGCATCAAAATTGTAGGGAACGTGGCTCTTGTCTCCTAGCTGCCTACATAACTGGGAAAACAAGAAAAATAGGAAAATTTATGAAAAGTTAATAACTCTAAAAAGTAAAGCAACGATATTAAACAGAAATGGAACATATCATGTAGCTGTAGGTAATAGGATACCCACGAGACCCTAAATGTGATTTTCAAAGAAAGATGAGGTTATAAGCTTAGCTAGATAGAAGGAGGAGAATTTCAGGTGAGGAAACACGACATATACTAGTGTTAATGTGGAAGGGAAGTGCAGTTTAAAGTAAAAAGGATCTGAGTATTATTCAGAGAGGGAGGAACTAAAGCTGAATACATACCAGGAAAGACTCTTCCAACATTAATTTGAAGAGTTTGTTAACCTGTAGAAGGATGGAGGGTATCCTTGAAGAATTTGAATAGGGAAGTGTTTTAGTCAGCTTCATGTTACCATAATGAAATACTGGAGACAATTATCTTATAAAGAAAAAAGGCTTATTTTTGTTTCATGGTTTTATAGGCTTTCCGTCTAAGATCAAATGGCGTATCACCATCACTTTGGGCCTCTGGTGAGGGTGCAATGGTGGAGAGTGTACGGCAGAGCAAACTACTTACTTTGCAACCAGGAATCACAAAAGAGAAAGGGGAAGCAGCCCAGGTCCTACGACTCCTTTTAACGGTATGTTGTTATGTCCCCAACGACCTAACTATCACCTATGCTATGGTCACCTACGCTATCACCTATAAGGTCTCATCTCTTAAAGCCTACAGTGCTGCCCAATGGCATCTTCCTGAGGACTATGTCCCTAACATTCAACATCCAAACTATAGCAGGAAGTGAAAAAGCTAATGTTATATTGTGCCAATGATTCCTTTTTTTTTTTTTTTTTTTTTTTTTTTTTTTTTTTTTTTTTTTTTTTTTTTTTTTTTTTTTTTTTTTTTTTTTGAGACAGAGTCTTGCTCTGTAGCCCAGCCTAGTCCTGAACTCACTATGGAGCCCAGGCTGGCCTTGGACTCATGGCACTCCTCCTGTCTCAGCCTCTCAAGTGCTGGGATTAGAGGCGTGTGCCACCACATCCAGCTTATGATGTGCTGGTGGTACTGGGGAATGGAACTTGGGTACTTAGTACTTGACATAGTGCCAGCTAGGAAAGTGCTTTAACTGCTAAGCCATTCGTCCAGCCCCATGCCAGTGATTCTAACATTGAACCCTAGCAGCAATATTAGAGTATTTATATGTATTAAAGCTGAAGCAGGCTGACACGATTAAGAGGCCATTGTGAAGATATAAGCATGAAGTGGCACAGGCTGGGCACAGAGTGAGTAGCCGTGGGAATGAAAAGGGAGAACAGAGTGTAGGTAACATGTTGAAGAAAAAAAAAATCAACATGGCTTTGAGTCATTGGAGCTGAGGGAAAGAAAGAAATGAAATATGCTATTACTTTTGGCAAATGACTCAGCATCTATAAAATAGTGACGATGGCTACGTTTTACAGGTTTTCCAAGTGAATTAATAAAAAAGATCTTTGTAAAATACAGTAAGTTTCTGGGGAAAAAAAGCAATTGAAGTCCATTGTTTGGAAATCAGATGGCCAAGAGCTGCCTTCCCTTTTCCAGCAATCAGGGCCCCAGGGACAAAGGTCCAGCCAGAAAGGCCAGATAAATGTACCCTTCTTCCATATGGTCTGGGACATTCTGCCCTTCTCAATTCCACCTTTGGGATGGTCACAGGCCAGAGCCTATCGGAGTAGAACACAACTTGCCAGAACATACGGGGACCTTCTGCTGTCATGTCCAGGCACACGTCAGGCTTCGGGTCTCCCTCAAAGATTCTGGAGGCCCAGCTCCTAACATCCAAAGAACTGCAGCTCAAAATCCTGATATGCCTGTGCCTTTTATTATCCCAATCATCTAGTCTCATTACACAGGTCACTTCACCACCTGCTTTCCCTCTCATTCTAATTATCCCTAATTAAATAGTGCTTACATCCCTGCACATCCCAGAGTTAACACATTATGTTGCTGGATATGTGTTAGATTTACAAAGAAAAGTAGAAAAGAACGCTACCATGATGCACTTCATGCAAAGGGGAAAAAAAGAAAAAATGAGTAGGAAATTATTTTTTCTATTTATTTTAAAATACTGATGCCTTAGAAAAGACTGGTCAAATTAGTAGGGGAGAGAAAAGGGAAGGTGGAGATTTTTGGAAAAAAAGTGAAAAATATGTGAGCACTTTTAAATATTCTAGAAATCGAAGGTCCTGAGCCATTATTGTGCTTAATTAAACTTCAAATTGATGCCCTTCTATTTTAATTGAAACAAGTATAAATATGTGGGCTGCAAGGATAGGAATATGGATAGAGTGTGAATGTACACAGATGCATCTGTGCATGCGCGCGCACGCGCGCATACACACACACACACACACACACACTCCAGTTGTAAAAGGAGCACATGCAGGGAAAGAGGATAATATGACAAGAGATAGATTTTTTTCTGACATAACTAAAAAGGAAGGGGGGAAGGAGAAAGGTGTTACAAAGAACACGGGTATGAAAGAAAGAAAGAGTTGATTTGTGAATAGCAAGAACAAAGAGAACAAGAAAAGAGAATAAAGACATAATTTTGCCACCAGGTGCTATTTCCAACCTGGCACAGCTTGGGCATAGTATAACAAATGATACCCAAATGCTGGAGCAGTGCCACCTATCAGTGGCAAGAGGAAGCCTGTGCCCAACATTGGCACTACATGAAGGCTCGAAGTTGAAGCTGGAAACTGGGAGAATGGAACCCAGAGAGGAGGGAACACAAAATAGGAGTTGGATACAAATACTCAGTACCTTTCCATTCCCTTCCAAGGGTGGGCATCTGTGGGAACGAACCTATCCTAGGTGGACTGAAAGCACCATGCAGATACCATTGGGGCACACCTCGCTGCCCTGGCACATCACAGCAGCCCTGTCTGCTATCCTCTTATTTTGCAGCATTACGTGATGGTTTGGAAAACAGACTTGTGAAAATGTAAATGAAAACATTAATGGGTTAATCTTCAGTGGCACTTAAAGACAATTCTCTAGAAATAATTATTTGGGCTCCAAAGATATTTGGACCAGGTTGACAGGTCAATAGGGAAGAGAAGTCTGGATAGGAGAGTCCCTTTGGCACAGTCCCTTGGATCTCACCACAAAGAAGTATGTTTCAGCCAAAATAGGAGAGGCAGGGAGGAAAACTACCTCCACAAAACACGGCCAAGAGGTACCACTGAAAACCTAACAGGGATCCAAGCAGTTGGGGCTCTTTTCATTCTCAGGAAATCCATTTGAGATTGCTGGTAGCTTCTGAACTGGGCAGCTAATTGTCCTAGTTGGCCCAAGACTAAGAACCTTGAGGAAGATGGAAATTTCAGTGTTAATTGAAAGAATTTGAGGCCAACATAGAAAATTGGTCACCCTAATTTTCCTTTTCACCTGGGTGATGTCCTGGCTTGAGCGAGGAACAGCACCAAAGAATGCCAATCTACCATCCATACTCTGCTAGTCTGATAGAAAGGAAGTCATACAGCAAGCCCTGCATAGCCACAGGTTTTACACCTATATTTTTATCCATGGGTTCAACCAACCCTGGGCCACAATGGTTTTTAAAAAATTGCATCTGCATACTTAACACATGCAGACTTTTTTCTTGTCAACAATGTAGTATTAAACTAGTAAGCAATGTTCACACTATATGCTACATGAGGTATTCTAAGTAATCTAGAGATGACCTGAAGTATACCGGAGGATTTGTACAGATTACATGCAAACACTACACCATTGTATACAAGGGACTGAGCATCTACAGGTGTTGTGGGGCTTGGGGAGTTCTATATCAACATCAAGGGCAAGTTCTATTATTGATCATCAGTCCAATTTAAACAGGCCAAGTAGAAACTATAGCAGTATACAAAACCACCCTGTATATTTTATAGGCAGAACCTATGGGTCCTACAAGGTCTAAATCTCTGATAGTTATAGCACTAATAATCTGGGCTTAAAAAGTACAAGGCTGGCCCTAGGCAAAGTCACAAGGTTGCTATTTTCGGCGTCCTAAGCCATAACTTTCTTCTCTCAAACAGAATTGGAGTGCTTCCCACACTCTCTTCCTCATGGTAAAACCTTGTCCCAGGGAAATAACTAATGCTAGCAATTTACTCATTAGTGTGAACGAAGTGGTAGCTCCCCGGGGCTGGTTTAAATTGTTGAGTTTTATCTTTAATTATATTCTTTCATTCCTTCCACTAATAAATATTCACTGAGAGCCACCAATGACTAAGTTGGAAATAGAGTAAGTGAAAGCAAAACAGAACCTGCCCCCAAGGCACTTAACACAATTTGGCCTCCGTGAATTGCAGTAAGAAAAGAGTGCTTGGGAGTGGGGATGGCTTTCCTAACTGCCTTTATATGTTAGGAGCTAGGCCTCTCAGGCTGGCACTGATGCAGGTGGTTGTAGGAGGCCCAGACGGTCATGAATTCCTTGTGGAACTAATAAAATCTCTGGATCTCATTTTACTTACTTCCTATTATGTTTGTCCTTAATTAAAAGATGATGTCAGGAGCAAAGGAAGCTTGGGAAAGTAGTTCCAAGCAAGGCCGGAGTAGGAATAAAAGTAAACGTAGAGACGCCTTTAAACCGAGAAATGTAAAATTTTGATTTTGCCCAAAAAATCATTTGATTTCAAGGGCCATATCAAAATTCCCCCAACCCCCCGCCCAGGGAAAATCTTTTATGCACAATAATGAAACAACCTCAATCTCTGAGGCAGGAAATTGTTGAGTAAACATAGTTCATCTTACTAGGGAATTTAATGCAGCTATTTTAAAGTGCAATTATAAAAGATAATGTAGTAGTTTGGGAAAATGCGAACACATTGGCCTTTAAAGTTAGGATATAAAAATTATCTAGAGTATGATGAAGACTATATAAAATTCATATAACACATGGGAAAGACTAGAAAGGGACATTAACAATCGAAAATCGCTGATGTTGGAGTAAAAAGATCTTGTGGTATTTATTTTCATCTATTAATATATTTGTAATATTATTTATGCAACAAACATTAGAATAAGTCAAGTGGACAACTGGGGAAGAGGGAGAACAGATGCCTATTTACAAAGAACCCAGGGACTGCATTGACTGTGAGCTCACCCTAAGCCAAGTGACAGTTTTATCACTACTTTAAAATAGAACTCATGCAATCAGATTTTGCCAATGGACATATAATATACACCCAACGAAACTAGAAGTCCAGGTGATTCATTTTTGAGAAGACATTGATAAACTATAAGACAGTAACAGAAGAACAACTAAAAGCCTGGAAAAGATGTGAAAAGAACTAAAAATGACAAGTAGCTGAAGAAAGTTTGGACTCAGGATGTGTGCTTCTGTGGACCTGTCATATGAAAAACACATTGGATCTTAGTAAATTTTGTAAATTCAATGGGAAGAATAAGAACCAAAAGACATAAACTTTAGGGAAAGCACTTTCAGACTGAAATTAAGGAGTAATTTTCTAATAAGAATTGGTCAATATTGCAATTAACACATCATGGTGAAAAATGTTCAAATAATAAGTAAAATGTATTGCTATTTGTTGGGAAGATTCATTGAATTCTTAGGTCATGTGTTTTATCAAATTTGAAAATGAGAGAAACTGTATTTGGCTCCTACAACTCTTCAGGTATGGGCATGGGACAGGTCAGTTCGTCTCCTGCATACTGTCACTGAGTTTAGAGATGGAAAATGCAATGAGACCAAAGCCAGATGAGATGGTATAGATTTTGTCACTTCTCATTGTATCACGTAGGGATATCCTCTGAATTTAGCCTAAAATTTCATTGCTCAGCATCAGTTTGATTATCCTCAACCTAATTACTTCGGCCACACTCTAATTACATTCTTGACCTTTAGTGTAATTACCTAGGAAGGAGGTAAAAGAATTAACTTCTGTGAAGCATTACCTATGTGTTAGGCAGTATACAAGGCATGCTGTATGCATAATTTTATTTACTCCTATAACCCCATGAAGAAAGACTCACTATTTCTATTTCCTACTTAGATAGAGATTTGCTTATAATTTAGCAAACACACCCAAGGTGTGGCAATCACCTGAACTGGGTTCCACTCCATGAGGCTGGTTTCCCTGGCAGATCTGCTTGACCTAGCAGATGCTCCAGCTCCTCCCAAATGAAATCATCATCAGACTGAAATCCAACCAGAAGTAACTAAAATTCTACCTCTGTGCAAGACCCTGCTCATGAATTTCTTAGTTTTGTTTTGGAAAAACTGAGCTCATTCTCCCTAGAGTACCTAAGGCTTTCTTCTCTGCATGAGAAAGTTCCAACCAGTAACTTATTTCTAGGATCACGGGCTTCATAGCTGTGGCAGAAAGAATAATGGCACCATAGATGACTGTGTGGTATGATAACAGGGACTTTGGGGGGTGTGATTGAGTGAAAAAGGTTGAGATAGGGAAATTATTCTGGGTTATCCAAATGGACCAATGTGACAACAATGGTTCTTAAAACTAGGCAAGAGGGTCAGTCCAAGATGTGACGACGGAAGCAAGGTCAAACAGAAAGAAGTCTGCAGATGCTACCCAACTGGCTTGGAACACAAATGATGAAATTAAAAGTCAATATAGGTGACCACTAGAAGCCAGAAAGGGCAAAGGAAAAAATTCTCTCTACGAACTTAGCCATTTAGATTCCTTGACTTTTAGGACTTTATCTTAGTTACTTTCTCATTGTTCTGACAAAATACCTGACACCCACTACTTAAGAAAGGAAAGATTCCCAGTTTCAGAAGGTCTCACCCGGTCCATTCATGGGCAGCTGGCAATGACAGAAGCACATGGCAGGAGCTCTCAGAGAATTGCTCATGACTTCGCAAAGAGAAGCCAAATGAATCAGGAGCTAAAGAATCCATGTGGAGCAGGCGTAGTTAAATGTCTGGAGACTCAGGCAAGGCCAGACCTTTCCCAGATAGAAGCTGCAACATTTCTCCCTTCTTCCTTTACTTACTTCAAACTGCCAGTTGAGCTCCCAATACCCAGGGTGGGAGCCCTTTTCTCATTTCCTGGCCCACAAGTCAACAACACACACCTGAAAGTTCAACCCCGGGCATCCCAAATCTTTGGAAGTTGAACAATCTCTCCAGATTCAGCCCCAAGCATCCACCCCTTCCAGCCAAGCCCTACCTCCCAACAACACAAAGTTCCACAATTATCCCACTACATCCAAATACATGAGGCTTTGGGAGGCACTCTAGATTCAAATCAGAGCAGACTCCTAACTTTCAGAAATAAGATAATACAATAATCTTTTAACCTGTTAAGTTTGTGGTGATTTGTCATAGCAGCAACAGGAAACTAATACAATAATTCTTGGATATTCAATGTTCTCTATTTGAATAAGAAAAATTACCTACTGAAAAATGTGTTAATGGAGAGACCAGGAACTTCTTTCAGTTCTGTCTGCTGATGACAGAACTAAGGAATGGTGTGAATGCTGTGACAGGTGTAGAACCTAGCCAGTAGAGGAAGAAAAATGTGGGTAAGGGAAAGAAGGAGAAAATCGGGGAGAAAGAAAGAAGAAAGTGGAGAAAAGAAAGGTGGAATCAATAGGAAATGACAGATAACAAGCAAACATGGAGGAGACAAAGAATGTCTAGATGACAAAGAGTCACAGCTTGCTGCTAGCTGCTGTCACACCAAGAAAGACATTCTAGGAAGTCTACCTTGAGTCAACTTGCAATGTCAAAAAACATTTCTCTAAGGCAGAACCCACAAGGAATATTAACATGATTCAAACTGTTTGAAGAAGTGTTTTTACTCGATTCTGAACTACTTGGATTCATTCAAGACCTTTTTTTCTGATCACACTTGCAGCTCATAAGGAAGGAAGGTCGGAAAGCTATGCAAAGAGGAGGGCTGACCTTGATCTCTGCGCAGAGGAGAGCATCACCCTTCATACAGGCTGGCACCTGTGACGTGCCCAGCCTTTCGGCCTGCTCCCTGTCGATAAGCAGCACTTAAGTTGTAAGCTGGGTAGCAAGTACCTAATTCCATCTCGCGGGGCTTTTCCTAAGAGCACCTCCACGCCCTGCCCTAAAGAGCACGTGCCTGCGCTGGGGATGGTCTGGTACTCTCGGGCTGAAGGCAGCTCTGAGCATCTGCTGGAACAAATTGATTTCTACTCAGGTGCCCTGTGAGATTGGGAGCCTTTGTCTTCCCATAAGGCTTGCTCACTTATCTAAACCAAGGCACAACCTGGTTTGAGCTGATACCCCCAAAGCCATGCAAAACCGCTACACCGCATTCTATATGATCAATGCTTCTGTCAAACTGGCTAAGACACTTTGTGCAGTGTGAGAACTGTGGAAGCTTACTAGGCATGAGATCCCAATAGATTTATTCTTAAATAAATACTGAAGATTAGTTAGTGTACAGCATTCACTGCAAGTCAGCTCAGACATTATCTAGCTGCGCGGCTATAAGTAAATTCCTTCACCTCTCTGTACCTCAGTTTCCTTACTTGAAACATCTCTTGGGAATGGCCTGGGTTGAGGTTCCTTAGGCCTGAAAAAATAAAATGGCTTTATTTCCTTTATGCACTTCAGTGGCACCTCCTCTGATTAGCTGATACATTTTCCTGAGGTATTTGGTATGAAAGCTTTTTCTTACATCAGGAAATATGTTTTTCCTAACCTTGAAATACAGCTGATTTCCAAAATCTTCCTTCCTTCATCTAGTGTCTATTTAAAATGGGCTCGTGATCACAGTAAGGCCAAAAGCCATCTATTATGATTTTTGCCCAGTTACTCTGTGAGTGGTGAAAAGAGAGAAGAAGGAAAAAAGAGAGGAGAGGAGAGGAGAGGAGAGGAGAGAGAGCGAAAGACGTCTCAGTAGAGCAGCTGGAGAAGCAGTCTCCAGCAATCACTAGCAACAGAAGCGCAGACCCATGCATTCCTACACTCCTCCTCTAAGCAATCATTCTTCCCCTCATTGCATGGAGGTCGCATTACATGGAGCAATGAACAAGACAGAGAAGGGCCCCAAGGAGTCACATTCTAGTGGACAACAGTACAAATCAGTAAAATATGCTGAGTTAAGAGCAAGAATGACAAGGTAGGAGGAGGAGGGCAAGGATACTATTCCAGGCAGGTGCTGTAGACAGCCAGAGAAATCATGAAGTACCATTCTCCTGCTTAAAAAATTCATAATTTGAGCAAAGAGACTGAATTCTGCAAGTCAATAGTTATGAGATCAAACAGAATAGCTGATGTTTGGACAAAAGGGGAGATGTTGGGGAATTAAAGAAATCGTGGCACAGGACAAGGAAGAGACAAAAGGTAGAATTCCTACCTGAAAGTAGCAGGGGGCTGAGACAGGATGCACTGAAACAAAGGAGCGGCTTCCATGGCAATTTCCCAGGGGCAGGAAGCTGGCCCAAGTCAGGGGCCCCTCCATGCTCCTTTCTGAACCAGGGCCCATTCTTCTGAGCTGAGTTCCTAAGGGGAAACCTGATTTCTGCTTCCTCGTCCTTAACAGGCCTGACCCTACATCCCCCAACGGACCATGGGAGGATCGATGAGGTAATGTCTTCTAAAGAGTTAGACTCTTCTGGTAAGATGCAAATAATAATCAGGTGAAGTCACACAGTCTAGAATGGAAATCCTTGAAGTACAATATTCTAAACACAACACGAAATCCATAATCTTGCCCTCATCAGACAGCTCTGCATACTTGCGATGTGGCAGACTTTCCTTAGCAGTTGTAACACCCCAACCTTTGGCCGGTGGTATGTAGGTTTTGGGATACGGTGTGGAAAAAGTACAACGAACATTTTGTGAGCGACGCTGTGGCGTTCCAAAGTAAATCAGGACATACATATATCAGGCATATTTCCTTCTTTGGCTCTGCGTTGGGCCAGATGATGTCAATACTTAGTTGCTGTAACCCTACTTCCAGCTGGCAAGCCGTGTCTGTGCAAGTCACAGGAGGCTACGGACTGAAAGCGTCCGCAGGATCCAGGATGCGAAACACAGGAAGGAGAGACAAAAGGCTGCACTCCTAACGTGGTCACTCGACAGCCAGCTCTGCTTCACACTTGAATTCATTCTCTGCCTCAGAGCCTCGCCTACAGCCATAAGGAATTAAATAAAACTAGTACATGTGTTCAAAACACTTCTCCAGTGAAATTCGGAGGCGAAGCTTGAAAATAATGAAACGGCATGCCCTACTCTCCTTTCTGGAGGGGCTGCCAGGTGAAGGTGAGGTCTTACAAAGTGCTAGTAACAGTGGTAGATTTGCCAAGGGTAGGTGGTACAGGTCTGTAAGCCCTTCATCCTGGGAGGCTGAGGCAGGAGAATTGCAATTTACAGCCCAGAGTGGGCAATTTAGTAAGACTCTGTCTCAAAATCGAAAATAAAAAATAGATGGGGATGTAGCTCAGCGCAGAGGCCCGGGGCTTATTCCTTGGTACCATCAAAAAAAAAAAAAAAAAAAAAAAGAAGAAGTGTCAGCTTTTTCACGGAAAGCTGAACTTTTCCCCTACAAAAAGAAATACCGTCTTTTCTGATCACCAATCTTAGTTTTTGAAATTTAGAAAATGTTACAAAATTTATAAATCAGTATCATTCATAATCATAATGTCCAAGAAAGTCATCAGATAACTTGATAAATACCCTTCCATATTTTTTGACAGCACTTATGCCTATGTTTTTACTAAATTTAAGGTTGAATTTCCTATGTCCTATCACTGGCTTTTCTTTTCTATCATTTCAATTAGAATAAAAGTTCCAAGTGAAGTTCCACATGACTGTTTCCTTGAAAAGGCAGCGCAAAGGTCAACCCCTCTGGAGTGTTTTCAAATGTTAATCTAATGGCTCTGTGTGTGAGAAGCAGTGGACTCAGGATCTGCCTCTGCTTAAACACAGGCCTGACTGGTGAGGTCAATGCCCATTGGGCCAAGGAAGTCCATCCATTCCTGCTCCCCCACAGTGGGCTGGAAGGTTTCCTTGTAACAGAGCTCCTTCGTGGGTTTAATTGACCTTGGAACTCCTAATTGGGCTTCCTTGAGATTGAACCTCCCGAAAGAAGGCTTAGGTCTCTGGCTGCAGGTAATAGTAACTATACATCAACATTTCTTTCCATTCAAAGTGATTTTCAGCTATTTCCTAACTTCCATTTCAACCTTTCAACCTAATACATTATCCCTATACACCATGGAAATTGTGAGGAGGTAAGATGCCAGAAATCTATTTTTACTTATTTTATAAGTTAGTAAAGTATGAGAAAAATGCGTAGAACTTGTCTAGAGCCATTAAATAACTCTGTAGAAACTCAACTCTCCATCAATTACAGTGTTTTTGTGTGTTCTTTACTAACATGAAAGACCACTACAGACTTACTAAATCTTCAAGAAAAGTGGTTGTTTGTTTGTTTGTTTTTGAGACAGGGTCTTGCTCTGTAGTCCTGGCTGGTCCTGAACTCACTATGTAGTTCAGGTTGGCCTCGAACTCAGGGCAATCCTTTACTCTCCCAAATGCTGGGATTATGGGCATGTGCCACCACACCTAGCTTATATTGTGCCAGGAAATTGAGCTCAGGGCCTTGTGCTTGCTAGGCAAGCACTATAACCACTGGGCTACAATCCCAGCCATGAAAGTGTACCTATTATAACTAACCATTTTCTCTCCTTCATTTTAATTTGAGTGGATGAATACTTAAAATTTAAAATGCTATGTTTGTTTCTATGGTTGAAGTGAGAAACATGGATATAGGAAAAATAAAGTTTTTAAAAATCCTATTTCTTTTTTTCCTATGTATTGACTGTTGTACTTTTCTCTATCATACCTTTTATATGAACTCCATCCCTATTTGGTTCCTTGGATACCAAACTTTTACCCTAACTAATAGCCATGGTGGGAACTTTATGTTCCCATCTGTGCTGCTTTAGTCTACAGCATGGTCAGTAGTAACTTTCCTACTGAACACTCTAGTCAGTGTGGTGTCTGGTAAGCTGGTCTCCTGGAGTGGGGACGGGGGGGGGGGGGGGGGGGGGGGTGAGGAGACACAAACTACAGCATTATCCTATTTTCACAATGTAAATATTGTCTCCAAGGCTGATTTCAAGCTACCAAATGCCACTAAACATGAAGATGGGATGAGATGCCTGTAGTCAATGCAGGTATGAGATAGAGCCAGTACACGCTGAAGTGCAACTCTTTGGAAAAATGTGGTCGTATATTCCCAGAGGACTGCAAAGAAACCCTTGAAATATCACACAGAAGGTGTCTTCTAAGTAATCTTTTGCTTAAAGTGTAAAAAACCTGAGATTATTCCAGGCTCAGGACAAGATGTCAGATACTTCAAGGATAACCCCCCTCTATAAGTTGAGAGCCTTGCAACTCAAAATGCTTTTCCACACACCTGATGACTGGTCAGAAATACAGAATCTCAGGTCATTTCCAGATCTACTGAATTTAAATAAGCATTTTAATAAAACTTTCAGCTGGAGAAACCCTGAAGTAGTAATCTCATCCCATCCCAAAGCTAGGATACAAATTAAGATCTGGGAACAGCTCTAGACAGCTCATAATTACCCCAAGCGGTTATTGAACAGAATCCAATACATAAAATTACAAATGAAAATGAGTCTCCTGAAACTAAAATAACTATAAACAAACTAGTTAAGACAGGCGGATGGTAGAATCTCACAGTTGCTCAGGGAAGAAAGTCTCAGATTTGAAAAATATTTCTCCCTAGGAAGAACCATAGACTCACAGGAAATATGTGTTCCTCAGAGAGCCACTTAGTCGGATTTTATCTATCTTGTTTTAGATAATAAATTGTATTTAAGATATTCTATTGGTTTATTTTCATTAGGAGAAAAGGAACAAAAAATCTCCCCATGTTGCTATATGTAGTTCATTACAACCGACTGCTGAGAAATCCTCTATTGTACACACATGTGTTACTGTGTTCCATTTCTCTTAAAGGACATACAGAGTATCTTCTACTCTTTGATAATTCAAACAACATTCCCATGAACATCTGCACACATTTCCTCCCTTGGATCAGCATGGGTGACACTGGGTATTCATCCAGCAGTGAGATCACTGGAGTTGTACATCATGCACACATGTAATGTCATGGAACACTTGCAGACGGACTACTCTCATGTCACGGGATCCCACTTCCTCACTTCCTTTTATTCTTTCTGACTTGTGAATTTTTGCCAATCTGATGGATGTAAAATGCTGCCTCATGCTTCCTTTCATTTAAATATCTTCTGATGTGAGATTAACCACCTCCTCATATATTTATCAGCCATGAAGACTATCCTTTTTGGAAAGTACCTACACATGTCCTTTGATGCTTTCCTCTGGATGATGCTTCATTAACAACTTCTTGGTAGGCACCTACCATGTATCAAGCATCACTGTAGGCACATATGTACAGTAAAATGAATGAGACAGACAAAAAACCCTGACCTAATGGAGCCTAGAGCTTATTGGTAGAAAGAACAATGAACAAACCATCACATTAGGCTGGGTTTTAAGATGTGTCATGAATAAAAATAAAGTCACTTAAAAGGACAGAAAGAAGGAAGGGAATGACATTTTGGATAAAGTGATGGAAGTCCTCTCTGATGTGGTAACATTTCAGTAGAGACCTGAATAAGACATGAATTGTATATGAAGTCTATCAACCATTTGTCCTTGATAAATGGTATAAATACCTCTTCCTAGAAGGTTATTCATCTGTTAACTTTATCCTTGGGTTTTTTTTGTTGTTTAAAATTTGTAATATTGATGCAAAACCATTAATTTCAATTTTTATGGTTTTCCCATTTTGAATTTTGTGAATTATTCAAGGCCGCAAGGATATTCTCCCCCATTTTCTTCCATTAACTTCATTGGGTTTGTTTGTTTGTTTGTTTGTTTGTTTGTTTGTTTGTTTGTTTTTTGAAGCAGGGTCTTGCTCTATAGTCCAGGCTGGTCCTTAAATCAAGCTAGACTTGAACTCATGGCCATCCTCCTGCCTCAGTCTCCTGAGTGCTGGGATTTCAGGCATATCCCATGACATCCAGCTTATGTGGTGCTAGAAATCGAACCCATTTCCTTGCTCTTGATAGGCAAGCTCTTTAGCCACTATGCTATGCTCTTGGTTCATATCATTTTATTTTTAAATGTAATTTTCTACTCCACTGAATATGGAGCATAAATCTCAGATTTTCAGGTAGAAAAAACACTTGGGCCAGTATAACTTATTGAGCAACCTTGTCTCTCCACATGGCCCTGGGACGTCACTTCATTGTACTCTCACCTTTCAAGGGCTCAGGAGTCTTCCATTGGGCTTTTCTCTTTTGCTTTATTAGTTCATCTGCCTGTTTCTGGCAAACTTCATACTTGGTTTGATATCAAGTAGGACTCTCCTTAGAAGAGTGGGCAAAACATTTCTGAAAAACTTCAAGTTATATAAAGGAAAGACTAAGCCTCACTCATCTTTCCATTGCCTGTAGAAAGGAGCATGCTGTCTCACAACCATGGGTTTTTCAATATTTTCAGAGTGTATTTATTTAAGCTATGTTCTTCAGACCTAGAGATTAACTTGAGCTGTGAGCATCATAACAGTAACCAACTATTGTCCTTTCCCTTTGTTATCCCAGATTTACTTTTTCTGAGTTGGAAAACTAATTTTCTGTATCTAACACAAATGCTCACTTTGAAATATAGGTCTGTCTTGTCATTTACAAGGGAAGGTTTTGAGTGAGTAGCTAGAAACAGTACTGAAACTTAAATGCACCGTATTATTTAGCAGTTTTTAAATGATTTGAGTTTTGTAAGTCAAGTCTTACACAATCATATTTTAAAAGTAATATGAAACCATATGTATTTTATCATTATTTCTCTGAATCAATTTTAGTTCTAATGAGAATAAGAAAAATTCAAATTTTATTTTATAAATAAGTAATCATAGGTATTTGAGACTAGAACGCCCACAACCACAATGACAGACTAAATAACAAATAATATCTCTCCTACTGCGCAACACCAAAAGCACAGGAGATGTAGTTTTTACTCCACTTAAACAAAGAATTACGGGACAAAAAATAAAGAAAAAAGAAAGACCACAGAGATAAGCCCAGCAGTTAAATCTAATTTTCCCACAAAAGCATTGGCAACTCAGTAAAAACTGTCTGAGAGACCAAGAGATTTATCAGATATTTTGTTGACTTTATCAAAGAAATACAAATTGGAGTCCAGGACTGACCACAAAGGAGAAGTCCTCTAACGGTCCATGATTTGGGAACAAATACGATTCCAACAATCTGGATCTCACTTGCATGGAAAGCAAGCTTTAAACATTTCAATCTCTACATTAAGATTAAAATGATTTGAGACAGCCATGCCCCTTGTGGCCTACCACAAATAAGTGTAAATCTTCTTATGTTTCATGTTGTTTTTATATTTTTACATATGTAATGACTAGCAGATGACTTAGAAAAGTTGCGCACATGTGACAATAAGATTGCACAATTTAATACCCGAAGCAACAACAGAAATTATAAGTAGACATATGTGAGATCTGGATACTACACTTTAAAGACATAAAATCTAGAATTATAAAAAATAATAATTGAAATTAAGAATTCATTGCATGTTTATTGCATAGTAAATATAGTTGAAGAAAGAATTCATTAACTCGAAAAATGTAAATAAAATTAAATTAAAAATAGAACAAAGTAAGCATATGTGAGATGTGGGAGCTCAGTGAATAGAGGTCTAATGTGTATGTAGTGGAAGTATCAGAAGAAGATGGGTATGGTTTTTTTTTAAATATCATGTTTGAGAATTTTCCAAAAAATAATGCAAATCATCAAGGCTATGTCTCATGAAGCTCTCAAAATGTCAAACAAGCAGACATAAAAAAGAGAAATTATAAACACAGCAAATGATCTCCAATGAAATAACAACTACAGTCACATTAAACCTATCTCCAGCAACAGGGAAGGTCAAAAGACAACAGGATGTTATCTTCAGACCAAAAATCTGCAAACTATAAATCTATATTCAGAAAAAATATTTTTCAAGATTCAAAGTGAAATATATGTATCCCAAAATCCAGATGTTGTTACTAGCAGATACACACTATCAGACACAGTGAAAATGGTCCCAATTGGAAGACTGAAAATATAAGGAGAAATAAAATACATCCCAAAAGACGTCTGAGGAAAATATAAATGAATACTGGCTATGTAAAAGAGTGTTAGTAATAGCTTGTGTGGCTTAAGTCAGATATGGGATTAAAATACATGAATATAGTATCATATATGTGAGAATAGAGAAATTCAAAGTGTTCTAAATTCTTTTTAGCCAGTAAGAGGCAAAAATACTAGTTTCTACAAAGACATAATAAACTCATCACATGCTTTCATCAATGACCAACCACTAAAACAACTATGCAAACAAAACACAGTAAAGAAGTGTAAAACGATGCACACAGACCATTTGTGGGAGATTTTGTTTTCCAAAGATTGCCCCTGGCAGGGTCTATCTTCCCACACACTTCTTGATAATGTGATCTTGCCCCCGTCCTGACCAGCGAAAGGCCCTGTTTCTCTGCTGTTTTGAATGTAGGTGGCCCTGTGGCTACTTTGACTAGAAAAACATGACAGAAGCGCTACTGTGTAAAGTTCAAGAGAGCAATGAACTGGTCTGATGGCTTCTGCTTTTGCCTCATGGACACTAACCTTTATGAAGAAGTGACTACCCTGAAAACTGCAACAAGTAGGACAAGTGGAGAGGCAGGACGGGAAGAGATACAACAGGGAGAAAGGAGAGGGAGAAAAGGAGGAGAGAGAGAGAGGAGACAAAGGGAGAGAGAGAAGGCAGAGAGAGACAGACAGACAGATAGACAAGCACAAGGCCCACATACATGAGTAAGGAAAGTATCTTAGAAGCTAGCTGTGTCCTGTGGATTCATTGCCTAGCACCACCCTTCCTGGTCCTGGCTTACGAAGTCATGACTAAACTAAAATGGTTCTTACATAACCTTAAGTCTGCAGGTGGTTTGTTATGTAATGACAGATACTCGGAACAGCTACCAAGCCAAGAGGCAGCGTGAGGAACAGAAGGATTCGAAAGCACTCAGCTCCAAAGATGACAAAGCAAGAATAGAAAGACGATAGCAACTGATAGATTTAAATCCCAGTATACCCACAATTATGTTAAATGAGCCAAATGTTTCAATCAAAAGACAAGATCACAAGCCAGGAGTTATAAAATATATCATACTTACAAGAGATATCATTAAAACTATAGGAATACAGAGAGATTGAAAGTCAGACCATGGAAAAATACACAATAGTCATTTTCCACACCCTTGCCAACAACTGTTTTTTGAGTTCTTGTGTAGGCCATTCTCACTGGGGTGAGAGGAAACCTCAGCATTGTTTTCACTTGCATTTCTCTGACGGCCAGTGATGCAGGACATTTCTTCATATTCTCATTTGGCCATTTGTACTTCTGAGAAGTTTCTTTTTCATTTCAGCGACCCACTTCTTGATGGAATGATTTATGTGAGGGGGTTTTATGTTTTTAAGGTCATTGTATATTCTAGATATTAATCTTTTGTCTGAAGTGTTACTGGTGAATATCTTCTCCCATTCTGTAGGTTGTTTTTTCACCTTGCTGATGGTTGGCAAGGGTGCAGAAAAAAGGAACTGCCCTCCACTGCCAGTGGGCATGCAATCTGGTACAAGCATTGCAGAAAGCAATCTGGAGATTTCTGAGGAAGATGAGAATAGAAATTCCTTTTGATCCAGTTACTGCTCTATTGGGCATGTTTCCAAAAGAAATAAAGTCAACATGCGAAAAAGACATATGCATATCCATGTTTATAGCAGCTCAACTCATAATAGCCAAATCCTGCAAGCAACCTAGCTGCCCATCCATACAGGAATGGTTAAGGAAGATGTGGTACCTATACACAATGGAATACTATGCAGCCATAAAGAAAGACAGATATGAAGCATTTGAACAAAAAATAGGGCCACATAGAGTCAACAATGGTCAGCGAAATGGACCAAGCACAAAAGACTGACTATACATGTGTGTCCCTTTTAAGAAATGCACAAAAATATAACATAAAAAGTCCCAACTTGAATGGCAGAGAAGAAAGAGAGACACAAGTTAGATAGGACAAGAGTGAATCTCTGAGAAAGGGGTGGACATAGACACTCACCAATTCCCCAAACCTCATGATTCTAATGTGTTACAGAATTTGGAATTCATGTATTTACAAAAAAAGTTAAATTTTGTGTCATGTGAACTTTTTTACTACAGTAAATTTACAAAAGATATGAAATACATAATAACCAAATGTTAATCAAAGTAAAATACTGTGACTCTTTTAATACAAAATAAATTTTAAGGCAATATCATACTAGAGATTAAAAGGCACATTTTATAATGACAAAATATTAAGTTCACTAGAAGAAAAATGTCAAATCTATCTGCATACTCATGGCTTACTACAGCAAAGACTTAGGAGCAGAAATCACCAAGAAACCATGGTCAGGTACAAAATCCTGAACTGGTTTTGAAAAATTGCTGGAGGCTAAATGTGGACACATCTGAGAATTAAAAATAACTCCAAGGGGGCTGGAGAAATAGCTCAGTGGTTAAAGCACTTGCTTAGCAGGCTCAAGGCCCTGCTCCACATAAGCTGGTCATAGTGGCAGAAACTCCCAGCACTTGGGAGACTGAGGCAGCAGTTTGCCATTAGTTTGAAGTCAGCATAGGCCACATAGTGAGTTCAAGACCAGCCTGAATTACAGAGTGAGACCCTGCCTCAAAACAAACAAACAAACCACTGCACAGGGACTAAGTCATAGAGCTTCCCCACCCTTACACTTAAGTTAACTTCAGGACCATGACCACATTCTCTCAGTAATACTGAATGAAAGTCTTCTTGTATATTGGCCGAGCAAAGGTGAAAAGGGCCATTTTTAAATATACCTGAGAACACTGGGCTTTTTGTTGTTGTTATTGTTATTGTTTCATTTTTGCTTTGAGACAGGGTTTCACTCTGTAGTGCAGGCTGGTCCTGGATTCACTATGTAGCCCAGGCTGGCCTCAAACTCAAAGTAATCCTCCTGCCTCTGCCTCCAGAGCACTGCTAGTACAGGAATGCACCACCATGCCCAGCTACTATGTGATGCTGAGGGATCCAACCAGGGACCTTCCACTTGCTAGGCAAGGGCTCTAATCACTGAACTAGGCTCCCAGAGCAGAGAACTCTGCTTTTTTTTTTTTTTAAATGTTGTTGTTTGTTTCTTGAGATAGGGTCTCAGTTCTGTAGTGCAGCCTGTTCCTGATCCCACTGTGTAGTCCAGGCTGGCCTTGAACACACAGTAATCCTCTTGCCTCAGCCTCCAAGTCCTGGGATTACAGGGGTGCACCACCACGCCCAGTTTATGTAGTGCTGGGAAATTGAAACCAGGACCTTGTGCTTGCTGGGCTAGCATTCTAACCAAAAAACCTGACCTCAAGAGCAGCTACTTAACCAGTGCTTTATGTGCTGTGTCACTGGAGTTGAAATGATCTGGGGGGCCCGGGGGGGGCCAGGAAATAGCCAACTTCTTCCTAACTTAATGGTCCTATCCTACCCAAATATGGTAAGAGAAAATTGAGAACTTGTGCACAATCCAGAGATAGAGGATCACTAAATCCATGTTCATTAATAATGTAGTCTTATAGAAAGCAAAACTTCAAAGCTCTTCCAGAGGCAGTAGATAGTTTACGATCAGACTAGGGAATTTTAAGATACTTTAAGAATAAATAAATCAGGTCATTTGTTCGTTAACTCTCTCTTTCGTACCTTCATTCCACAAGGAAGAAGAGCACCAGATGCTTTGCTGCGGATGACACACAAACATCTATTGGAGAAATTATTTCAATAATTTTTCAAGCCAAAGACATTAGGGTAAGGTCTAGTTTTAATCTGAAATCTTCAACTTTCTCACCCATTCTCTGACTAAACTCCGTCAAGCCAGGAATTTTTGGATTGATTCTATTTATAGACTTGGAAATACCTCAGAAAGGAAAGGAAGGGAAGGAATTAACTTAGCATTGGTAAACCTAAACACAGTGGTGAAGCAATAACACAGGGAGGTAGCCACCAGTTCCGAAGCTAGATTATAATCCAAGAAATCGTCCCTATATTCTTTAGTAGATCATCTGAACTGACTCCTCTCTGGCTCAATTTTCTCACATATTCCATGGCAGGAATAACTTACCTTCCAATAACAATAATTACTCAGCTTACACAAATATTTCATTAACAACCAAACTATCCTGTTTTTTATCTTCCTCTGTTGGAAAACCTAACTAACCTTTCATAGAACACTTATCAACACTGATCATCATATGGTTGATAAATGACGCGCGTGTCAATTGATGAACCAACCTATGTCAGTGTTGACAATGCTATCTGCCAACTCAGCTGAATTTTGATCACACTTGCTCATGACGCTCTCGCTCCGTTTACACCACCTGCTCCTTAAGAACTGACTATGTTGATTACGGGCCACGAGAAATAGGAGCTTCTGTCTTGCCTCAACTTAAACAAACACATAAACATTCAGGTTTTGATTTTGCAGTCATAATTGGCAAGCCTCCTGCTACTCTAGGGTGCTCACCACCCACATTGTGTGCACAGTGTGTGGTGCGTTTGGAGCATTGTCTTAGGCTTCCGGTACTGAGGCAGGTACAGGCTCCCGGTAGCTGGAGGGAGCCCTGCGGTCTATCGCCCCCATCCCATACAGGTCTCTAAATAGAGTGTGGACAAATGTGTGCAACAACGTCTGCCAAGTCTTTCTACCATGACTGCTACCATCACACCGTGGGCCTGATTCTCTGCCGACAATGCAGTTAGTAAGTCTACTAAATTAAAATGGAGGAACAGTGTGTTTTTTGTTTTGTTTTGTTTTGTTTTCTTACCTGTTAGGTACACAGCAAGGGTCACTCACTGAAGCACAGACAGAAGAAATCTTCTTTAAAATGTCTGCCAACGAGACGGAAATCCTGTCTAGGTAAAATAGCTCCTCTAAGAGGGGAGCCACACTTCGCCTACCTCCTACACCTCTAGCGCCTAAGCTGTCTAAAATGCCTTAGGCAAAGCTAATTTACCTTGTCCTCAGTTTCTAACCGGAGTCGTATGGTTAAATGTATCTGCTTCCTTCCGTTTGGCTGATCTTTACCAAAAAGCTAGACATAGAGGCAAAGTGTCTGTTTCCCACTCGTAAGTAGGATGCTTGTCCCCTGATGATAGCTAATACTCTTTGCTATGCTAGGTCTTAGCTTTGATCTGCTAACACAATTGATCTTGAATTTCTATTGGTTCTGATGCATCTTGTTTTGAAATTTCACTCACGTGGCCTTGTTTAATTCTTTCTTACTTAGCATTTTATGTCTGGCCTTCCAACCCCCCAAAGGAGCTAGATTTCCACCCCATCCCCTTTTCTCTTTTTGATTGTTTTCTAAAGCTGATTTAGCGAGATCTCCAAGTACTGTCGTAGTGATAATGTGTGGTAGAGGGAAAAGCTTCCTTGGTAAGAAGCATATTCACAACTCAGTTATGTCTCAAAATGTGTATCGTATCCTCAGGGAGTTGGCACAGCGCTTCTGTTTCAAGCAGTTGTATTTTTCTCACATCTTAACAACCAGACAACTAAGCCACCATCGAATGTTGCAGTTCAGTTTCTGCAACCTCGATTGTAGCTTTCTGAGACTCAAAGAAGCCTGATGTCAATGCACGGCACTATTAAAATCTTCAGAGTGCTACATGGTAAAACAGTGCCTTGACATTGTATAATACCGGCACAAGCTTTCGGGTGAAATTCACATGAACTTCAGCACAGCTTTGCATTTCAACAATACGGAACAGACACACAAACACTTGTACCTCACAGCAGTCAATAGGAGTCTTTCTAGAAGGCCAAGCCCTCTTCCCGTCTCCTCCTCAGCAAAGATGGATGACAAAAAAAGTCCCTTTTGCCTGAAAGAATCAAAGGCCAAGTGAAATGAAGAAGTCAAAGTGAAAAAGAACCTGCCTGGAGCACTGCACACTGTCTGGAGCTTACAAACTGCCGTCCTCTAATGGGGAGCAGAAAGGTGGGCCCCTTCCTTTGCATCACTGGACAAATAATGATGCTGAGGAGACTGTAGCTAGATACACATCTCCCAGGCCTTGTTGGCTAATTAGCCAAGTGATTATCATTAAGGTTAATGGACTTCCCTGGGTTAAACTCCTTTCCATTGCACACCATTGGAAGTAGATCTTTAGGGTCAGTGAAGCTATTTTGAGGCCTCTTCTGTTATTAACAAGGGACAATTCCCATATCCCTCCTATGGCTTGGTTTACTTGGCAAATTAGCAACGGCTTCTTAATCACTCAGGGATACAGCCTGTTTTCTGGACCAGCACTAAGCACTAGGAGAGTTGACCAACAAGCCGAGGAAATAGCATAAGAGGCACTTCCATGTGGGGCACAAATAAGACTGCAGCTTCTGGGAACAGCAGGTAGGAAAATGGAGCCAGCTACAGGGGAGAAAGCACCTCATGGAGGTGCCGTGAAAAATCACCTGTCTACTAAAATTACAGCAGAACAGCATGCTGGCAAGTTTAAGGAAGATTTTGATGCAGATGGGGACTTACTTGTTTTTTGCACCTGCTGTCAGTAAGCACTAGACCATAAACATCAGCAAACATTGATTAAACATATTGCCTGGATGAAACTTTGGGTGAAAGGAGAAAGTTGTTCAGTGGCTCTAAAGCCCAGAAGACAAATTGCCCTTGGTGTACCAATTAGAATGGAGAAAATTGCTGCACCTTCTTTGAAAAGCACTCTGAGCTTAGTTCTTTAGACAATCTAATAATAGTTGATATGACTTTAGAAAACCCCTGGCATTCTCATTATGGCTTTGTAATTTGAAAAAAAAAATACTTCAGGTACATAAAGCACAGCACGGCCAACACTACAAAGGTTGGCTTGCTGCTAAGATATACCTCAAACTAGATGTTTAAACTAGTTTGCTTCATGCTATATGTGCTATATTCAGTGAAACAAGAAAGACTGGGGACTCAGCATTCCCGAGTTTCCTATGCTAAGGTCTATCCTGATCTAAGTTTTCCATCAACTTTCCTCCAGTAAGCACAAGTGTTTTCACCACAACTTGAAAGTGCATGAGTTATTTTTGGGAACTAATAGAACTTACTGCACGAATCACTGGAATGATTTAAAGGATTAGGTACATAAAAAGGCTTAGCATAGTGTCTAGTACATGGCATTATTCAGTAAATAAGGTACCATGATATCTCACTTGGTTTGAAAACAGCTCTGTGAAGTACATATCATTAGCCCTACTTTACAAGATGATATTAGATGCTCAGGAAAATAACTTCTCAACAGTTTCAAAACTGATAATGACCTCACGTATGAAAAGTCAAGTGCATTTCTAGTAATTTAACAACTGCAGTCATCATGTGAATGCTAGCTGCTATAATAAATAAGCCTCAAGTTTTCAAAGGCTCAAACAACCAAATTTTGTTCCCCCTGTAACACTCAAAGTGGATGGTGCTAACTGGCAGGCAGCTCTCCTCCCCATCGGACTCAAATTCTTCCATCTGGGAGTGCTGCCACCCTCTTGGTCCTTGACTTCTTTTAGCAGTTAGCACAAGGAGAAAAAAAAAAATGTGGATAGACATTATGACTTCTTAAAAATGTTGGCTCAGAGTAGCTTATGTCATCCCCACTGACATTCTATTACATAAACTAGTCATAGGGCCACACCTAGATGCAGAAGGACCTGGAAGAGACAATTTTCAACCAGACAGCTTCTTCCCCATAACAGTTCTATTGTGTACCTGGGAAACATACAAAGTCACATAATACAAGTCACTTCTTGCTACAAGTGGATCAAACGACATCATTTTTACATATGATACATAATATTTAATCTCTTTCCTGTTATTAGCCCTTTTACTTTACAAAATGTCCCCAAATTAAAACTTTACACCTCTTTGCCTATGATTGTCCTTGTTTCTTACCAAGGGAATTTCAGAGCAGTCTATTTAAAGCCTCTAAACAATTATTTCCCTGGCCAAACTAATTGTGCTATACTAAGTTTGATAGAGAAAAGAACAAAAGGAATCAGGCAAATTCACTGAATAGCCTGAACCTGGTAGCTTTGTTATATGTGTGTTTTTCTGGGCTTTAAATATTGATAAGAATCATCAAATGAGGTAATCTTTAAAAAAAAAAAAATCAAAGCCCTGTACTGATTGTGTTTCCATTGAATGGCTAATACCAACCCATAGAAAAACGTACTAAATGCCTGGAAGTGGAATTTACTTAAATGAATAATTAAATAAGACCACACACATAATCAATGACCCCTGGTTTGAATATCTTTTGCCACATAGAAAACCACTTCAAAACAGCAGCTTTGGACACAAACTATTATACTCATGATTCATTGGCTTGACTGGGGGGCTCCTCTGGGCAGTTCTGACCACCTGGTGTCAACTGGGCTGTAGTCATCTGGGGGCTCAGGTGGTCTCAAATATCCAAGATGACTCTGTCCCATATCTGGCACCTTAATGGAGGCACCTTGAGGGCTGGGTACAGTGGGGACACTGGGAAATAGAGTCCCTGGGCTCCCTGTCCATGCAGTCCCAAGGCCACTCCATTTCCATGTGGCCTCTCCAGGAGATCTCTCCCTAGGATCGCTCCAAAAAGGAAGCCATTTTTTTTCTTTTCACATAATTATTAATGTACATTTGTGAAACAATGAAGGTATTCAATGGAGAAATTGGTGCATATGCATATCACATCTTAATTATTTCAGTTCATCCTCCTCCTAGACAACTCAGAACACAAAAGTAGAAGCTTCTAGGCCTTCTTGAGATTTATTCACAGGAATAACACAGGACTCTTCTAAAGTTCTATTTATTGAAGAGAAAAACATACCCAGGCCAGGTTCAAACGCATATCATCTACTAGATATCATCTAGCAGACTATTCACCACACCCCTAATTCAACAAAGAGAATAAGAACCAGGCCATGTGCAATATCTAGAGAACTCAGGATGACCTGGTAAGAAAGTGAATGTCTATAGTAGATATTTGTTTTTCCACCCCCTTTGCTTTCCCCTTCTTTCTCATTTCTTTGAATTGCCTCATATGCCCTGTCTTGTTTACACGGGAAGTTCCCTACTAAGTGAGTCCTGGTAAGAGGCAGACCATCTCAATATAAAATCTTAACAGGACAGTTTTCTTTTGCTCTCCCAGGCCCTTTGCAGCAAGGATATATACGTGCATGCTAGGTTTGGCCAACAAAATGCTCCCATTTGAAACCCTGAATCAAGAACTTGAGACCCTAAACAGCAAAACCAGTGGAGAACTCATTCTGGAGGTGACAATACTCACTTCCAATGAGCAATGCAGGCAGAGCAGATGGCAGAGTCTAGGGTTAATGTAGCAAGGACCTCGCTAGATTAATGTTGTAGTTCAGCCCATGTTCTTCTGAGTCTTGTTTTTCACAGCTCTGAGAGCTACAATTTTCTCTTTGATAATATGCTTTTCAGCTCAACTTAGCCTCTGTGCCTTGTAATTCAGACCCTTGGCCAGCTCAGATACTCCAAAATCTGTAGAGAGGGCCTAGGAATCCACCAGAGAAAAGACAGGAGTGAATCCACAGGGAGGAATAAGATTGTCCTAGGAAAGACTGTGAGGGATAAAATGTAGAATGAGGACAGAGGCCTTTGGAACAGTCATTTAAATACCAGCTGTGCTTTTGAGAACAATCACTTAAAGGATTAGCCTTCTAGTCTTATCAACAAAGGGAAATAACCCCGGGCATAGTGTGGATTCAGGTGTCAGAATGGCTGCTTACAACTTAGAGTTCTATCATCGTGAATAATCTGTTGGTATCACTGGCCAGAGAAACCAAAAAGGACTTTGAGGGAGGCTGGCAAAATTGGAAGAAGCAGGGTGGTCTCCAGCAGATAAGTGGTAACCGGAAGACAGAAAATGCAGGGTCTAGGCAGCTGGGTTGAGGCACAGGAATGTGGACAGCCACAGTAAAGGAAGAGCCCTGGCATGAAGAAAGCCCAAGGCATATGTGGCTTCTGGGGCAGACACTGCGTTCCTGCCTTTTCACACATTATGCCAGCAGCTCGGTGGTGCCTGGTACAGGCATCACAAGTGTGCTAGAGTGTAACTGCCCATAGGACGTGGAAATTGCAATTAAAGCAAGGCAGAGTTTGCAGGCCTCCGAGAAAGCGCTTGCTCTAGGCAATGTAAATGACTGGGTGTAAGTTATAAAAAAGTCTTATCCAAATTTAAAGCAAATAATATAACATGTATTTCTGGATATGTGTTTATCCCTAGAGCCACGAGCTGTGAAAGGTAAAGCTTTACCTGCCAGGGTCCCCAAGATCTACTTTGGTCACTGCCTCTCCTAGTAAATTCACCTCTGTCATTAGGATGCTCTTACACCTTAGTAGCTGGTACTGCATGAAATACACAATACCACACAGTGTCCTGTTGGCCATAACACAGCCAAGTCTTTTAACTAGGGTAAAGCATCTCATACCACGCAATCTTTCATCTTTCCCCAAAGTAGTCTGTAAAGCACCAGCATGTACGTGTATTCAGTAAGTACTTAACATACACAGCTTATATATACCAAACCAACACTAAGTGCTTATACATACAACTTCAGACCAATGCCTAATGTAAGTCATAGTATATTTCTTCTACGATTGCTATTTCTTTTCCATTCTAGTGCTGCTCAGAAAAAATAAAATAAATAAATAAAAACTAGGACACTGAAACTTGAGGACTTAATGGAGTTCGGCTCCTTCACTTATCTGATATCTACAAAACCTGACCAGCTCACTTCTGGTCTATAAGATCATACGAAAGCTTTCATGACAAGCTTCTACTCTACTAACAATTATATGATCCTATTACCATTGTAATTGCTTAAATGGCATTTTAATTCGTTGCTTTAAAAGACTATGTCTTTTTTTTCTGAGAGTGGTTTAAAATATGGGTCACTGGTGTTTCTTCTAGAAGAAGACTACGTTTAGTACAAGAGGAAAGAGTACATATTTTTTCTTTTACTCAATCATTTCTACAAAGCTCAGATTTCTGACATATGAATAATTCAATGTTTGTATATTCAGTAATTTTATATAAAAGTTTATTATGTTTTTTTCTTCTGGTCCTTAAATACTACAAATTTTTTCATGGACTTCCCAGGAATTGAAGAGTGAAAACAGAGTGGGCCCCACTGGCCCACTAGCAAAATTTTGTTTCCCAAGTCCTCTGAGAGATGATGTTCTATTGGCCTTGAGGTCTTAGTTCAGTCAGGAAACACAACAGTGATTTTAGTGAACTAAAAAAATTAAGCATGCCACTCAGTCTCTTTGAATTCCTATTGCCTCTAAAACGACAGACAGAAAAGGGGGTCACGCACTGGGTGGCTGGTTGATCATGACTACCAAAGAGAAGTAGGACTCTGATCCACTGTGGAGGTGATTAAGACAATGTCTGCAATACAGGAGACCTGTTAGGACATCATTTGGTACTATCAAGTCCTGTGATCAAAGTCAATGGTAAATTGCAACAATCCAGCCCTGGTAGACCTACAAATGATCCCCTAAAAATGAAGGTTTAGGTGTTCTTCCACCAGCTAAAGAACTATGACCATCTGAGGTACTTGGAGAGGGCAAAAGGAATAAAGGTTGTAAAGAAGGTAGCTATACCTATCAGCTAACAGGCACTATGACTGTCATGAATACTTCTTCCTTGTTTTGTTATGAATCCACTGGTATGTATACCAAACACCTTTGTTTCTTACTACTCTAATCCTTTTATCATTTAACAGAGGATATACTGACTTATACTATTAACAAATTTATTTTAAAATATTTAGGTTATGGAATATCAAGGAAAGTATCACTCAAGGACACGACATCTTTGTTCTGAGGAAAGGGTTAGTCCATTTTTTGTTATATGCAGGATAGTTGTATCATGTTAGGGGAAAACATGATACGTCGTCATTGTTGGGAAATTACATGAGGATAAAGATGACACATATGGGTGCCCAGTTGAGAAAAAATCAACTTGTGATTTTTAAAAAATATTTTTTTCAGTACTGGAGACTAAATGCAGGGCTTTGCACTAAGCTGCATCTCTGTTTTTATATTTCCTTTGGAGACAAGGTCTTACTAAATCCTCCTTCCCCCAACCTAATCCTCAGGCTGGATTTGAATTCAAAGTCTTCCTTCCTCAGCCTCCCAAGTAGCTTGGATTACAGGCATATACCATGGTGTCAGGCATAATGATTAATTTTATGTTTCAACTTAATGTGTACGGATAGGTGGTCAAATATTATTCTGTATTTTTTTCTGTGAGACTGTTTTTGAAGGAGCTTAAAATACATCAGTAAAGTTTGAGCAAAGCTGATTCTCTTTCATACGTAGGAGAGCCTTTTCCAATTAGATGGAGACTTGAAGGAAGAAAACACTGAATTCCTCTGGGCAAGAGGCAATTTTGCAGAGACAGAGGGTTTCAGACTGCAACTAAATGACCTCTTCCTGGAGTCTCTAACTCAACAGTTCACCCTGAAGCATTTGGGTTGCCAACTTCCCTAACTGCATGAGCCAATTTCTTAAAAATAAATCTCATTCTACATAGTAATATAACCTTGGGTCCTGTGTTTCCGGAGCACCCTGACTAATACACCAGATGATCAGATTATTTGTTTATGCAGCTAAGGGTGTTTTGGTTACGCTAAGCAGGATGTGCTTCTGAAAACTTGGCAGATGGAGGCAGCTGGCACCCCCCTGCTTGACATACACACATAGAGAGGATACCTAACACGGAACATAAAAAGTTGACACAACACTTAACTGAAAAAGAAAAAAAGAAAGAAAGAAAGAAAAATATCCCTAGCTCCAAGACATGCTGACATATTTTCCATAATGGAACTGCTCCAGATCCTAATTGTGGTAGCGTTTATACAAATCATCTCTGTGTGTGCTCAAATTTATAGAACTCAATCCTAAAGTGTAACTTATTACATGTTAGTTGCTTTCTTTAAGAAAAAAGGAAATGGTAAGGAACTAAAGTTATGCTTGGGAGCTAACTTAGGGGTAAAGAATGTGGAACTTGAACCTGGATATGGGCATTATCACAAGCTGGGGATCAGAATTTAACAGAAAACTACAACATAAAAGTGTATTTGGGCTCTTCAGGGTAGAGCGACGAAAATTAGATTCCACCCCAAGTCAGAATCCTGAAACAGTTGCCCTTTTGGTAAAAAGATGACCCAGGTAACTCCAAGGCTCTTGGTTTAGGCACAAGAACGTAAACAGCAAGGCACAGAATGTTTATTTCTATCAAAGGTTTTTAATAGAAAAATGAAGATCTCTCATTTTAAAATAAACAAAAATAGGACAAAATTCCAAGCCTATATCAGATACCATAGGCAGAGCAAATTTTCATTACTCACAAGTGCTGAAATCATTAATGTAAAAATGGGTTCCAGAGCCGTAAACCTCTTCAGTGTCTGGAAAGGTGAATTTAAAACTTCTATATTGGGATATTTCTAGAACCTAGGACACACTGAAATACTATAGAAAGGAAAATCAAACTTCATTCAAAATGAAATCACAAACAGAAGTAACAAACCACTGAGAAAACAACATACCATACCAACAGCCAAAAGTCACAGGAAGTTAGTTACCAATAAAAATGTGAGGTTTAGCTAGACATGATAATGCATGCCTGTAATTTCAGCACTTGGGACACTGGGGTACGAGTTCAAGGCCAATATGGGCTACATAGTGAGTTCAGGAACAGCCTGTGTGACAGAGTGAGACTGTCTAAAAAGAAAAGACAAGGAAACAAAACAAAACAAACCACAAAAAAGTTTGAAGTGATGAAGCCATTTGAAAACATGTAAAAGGTGAAAAAACAGACAGATGCCTTAATGAAATAAAAGAGAAATTTTCAAAATTAAGAAAAATCTTTTCATAATAAAAAATATACTAAATAAAAAGTCTACATGTCTTAAATATTGGCATGTAAGTATAAAGAAAAATTAAGAACTAAAATACTCCTAAGAATAGTTCTCAAAATGCAGCGCAGAAAGAAAAATTATAGAAAGTTAGAACTAGAGATTACTAAACACAGGATATTAAATGAGAAACTCAATTTATGTGCAGTGGTTCCAGAATGAGAACCTGGAACAGGCACTGGCAAATAATTTCTGAAAAGAAACAATCAGCAAATAATTTAGACTCAGTGGACCATGTAATCTGTCACAAGTAAAGTCCACAGCTGTAGCGCCCTAGCAACAGTAGGCATTACATAATTAAGTAGATGTGATTCGATTCTAATAAAACTTTATTTGTAGTGACCACATTTGGCCAGTGGCTCATGGTGTAATGATCCCCTAGACATAATGAATGAAGGTAACATTTGAAAAAATAGAGAAATTTTCTGAATGAAAAATGGTTAACCTTTAAGTTGAAGGGGCACACAGGATCCAAGCATCATAAACACAACCAAAGCCACATCAAGTAACATTTGGCTGAAATTCCAGAGAACAGAAATCTAGAGGGAAAAAAAATTATAAACAACCAAAGAAAACAGAGAATATACAATGGAATTGCTAGTGGCACATTGCTCATCAGCAATAAATAATAAAAAATAGAGTCAATTTATTACAGGCTGAGAGAAATTAATAAGCAACTTATAATTTTATACTCTGAAAAATTATCACTCAAGAGTAAAGCCAAAATAAAGACATTTTGAAACAAATACTAAAGATATTTAGAACTCATATACCTTCAACTCAAAGAACTAACATTAGGTATGTGTCAAAATGAGGAAAATTGAACTCAGGAGGACGGAGCTTAGTGCAGTGCTAAAAAGCAAAGGGATTACTTTCTGTATAAAAATTAAATATGTTTTAATAATGCTAACTGATGTTGAAGATTTTAAAAATAAGATTAAACTAAAATACTATACAATTAAAATTTACATTTTCTTAAGTGAGCTGTGCATGTTAAATTTTCTAAACAAATCAATTCCAAAGTACTAGACGTGAAATGTGTAATTTCTAAACCATTGAAAGAATTAAAAGTTTTTTTTTAAGTTTAAGTCCAATGGATGGGGGCAGCAAGATGGCAGTTGATCAGGATCCTACACCGTGTAGCCCCTCATAGATACATCAAAAAGGCAGAGTTGGAACATACTATCAGAACAACTTAGCTAGAGAAAAGGAAGAGCTCTGAGAATGAAGAGGAGGCCAACAGGAAAGTTGAAAATAAGGGAGAAAATGCAGAAATGCAATATACAGAGGAGACCGAGGCAGTCACAAGCACTCATCCCAGCTTTCCGGAAGTGGCCTGGTCTCCACAAGGTAAGGTAATCTCCAAGGGCTGGGAGCCACAGGAGTAAACAATAGATGGCCAGTGCTACAGTAAGCTGCAAGCAGAGTGTGGGGTCTCGCCCAGTAATGGGACTCTTTGGATCAGCAGTCAGCATACATTCAGCAATCCCCAGCAACACCATAGTAGGGAATGATCTCATCAGGAGCCACTTTGAGAACAGGCCCAATATTTCAGCTTAAGACGCTTTGGGGATCAGAGAGAGTACGGCCTCATTTGCAGGTCTTATTCGGCCACAGTGAGATGAAGAGGGCCAGCCACCAACCCCCTGAATGGGTCGGGCAGTAGTGAGACTGAGTTGCGGAGGGTGCAGTGGTCTACCCCACTATGGAAAGACGCTAAGCAGGTTACGAGGGGTTTCTTGGGGCCGGGGGGGGGGGGGGATTGGTTCTGAAAGTACCAAGATTAAGCCCAGTGGACTGGCCGGCTCCCTCACTGCCTACCTCCATCACAGAATCATTCCTC